>VMDO01009774.1:0-75303 GCA_007922755.1 Pedetes capensis
AAAAAAAAAAAAAAAAAAAAAAAAAAGAAAGAAAGAAAAGAAAGAAAAGAAAAAATGAAAGAAAAAGGAAAAGAACTAGATCACACAACTGGAACTTTAAGGTTTTTAGCTCAGTATGCTGGAAAAGGGTTAGACTAAGGAGGAGTAGGTAGGGGAAGAAGCTCTGATCTGCCCTTTGATTTCAGCCCAACTTTGATGAGGATGAAATGGATGATGCAGGGGATTCAGGTGAGAGACTTGGCTTTTTTTCCTTTGCTCCATCTTTTCACCCTCCCCACTCCTGACATATTCCTAATCTGGGCATTTCTGCTGCTTCCAGATGGGGCCAACATCATTTCTGTGGATGAGGAGGCCCAGGGCCAGGGTGAGACTAATGTCAAAGGCTCTGTGTCTCAGAAAAAAACAATTGCAACCCTACAGGTAACTGGGTGGTGGGGAAAGGGGCATCTTCGTGGATTCTGAATGTTGGGCTGTCACTGAGGCCTTCACTTTTCAGATCTACAACTGTTCCTTGGAGGAAGAGTTTAACAACTTTGAAGACTGGTTGAATGTGTTTCCCCTGTACCGAGGGCAAGGGGGCCATGATGGAGATGGAGAGGAGGAAAGGTCTGGACACCTTGTGGGCAAGTTCAAGGTGTGTTTAGAGAAGGAGAGGGGGACCAAGAAACACAAGCAGGAATTCAGAAGGAAAAATTTCTTAAGGAGGCCTTTTCTGTCACCCTTTACTCCAGGGGTCCTTCCTCATTTATCCTGAGTCAGAAGCAGCATCCTTCTCTGAGCCTCAGATCTCCCGGGGGATCCCCCAGAACCGCCCCATCAAGCTCCTGATCAGAGTATATGTTGTAAAGGTGAGTATCCATAGCCATTGTTGTTGTTGTTAGGTGCCGTCGAATTGGTGTCTGACTCATAGCAACTATATGTACAACAGGTGAAACACTATTGTCAGTGTTTCTCTGCTATTTGTAGGGTTTTCAATGACACATTGTTTCTTTGGGAGTGGGCTGCAGGGTCCTTCTCCCAAGCCTACACATGTAGCACCTGGTGTTTCCAGGTGGTCTACCATCCAAGTACTAACCAGGCCCAACCCTGCTTTAGCTTCTGAGATCTGACGGGATCAGAAGCCACAGTGGTATGGCTGCAGGAGTAGAATACTAGAATTTCTAAAATAAAATAAAAATTGATAATACCACATGTTGGCAAATATTGGAACAACTGGAACCCTTGTATATTGCAGGAAGGAGTATAAAAAACAGTAAAACTATATTGTTGTATATATTTCATTAACTTAGCAGAAATGATGTTTAACTGGGTGTGGTGGCTCACGCCTATACTCCTAGCAACTCAGGAGGCTGAGGCAGGAGGATCACAAGTTTGAGGCTGGAGGTGGCTTGCATAATTTAGTGAGACTCTGTCTCAAGAGAAAAAACTTAAAAACAGCTGGAGGTAGAGCTCAGTGGCAGCCCGAGGTCCTGGGTTCAATCCTCCAGTACCACCAGAAACAAAAAACAAAACAAAACAAAAAAACAGAAAGAAGTAAGTTTAAAGCATGCATTTAAAAATATTCCAAGTAGTGCCATATGTTATTTAAAGGATACATTTATATAGAAGAAAAGTATAAAACTATACATCCTTAAGTAAAGGGTTTACTTTAGGGTTGAGAAGGGAAATCAATCAGGTAAACTTAATTTGTTGTTGTTGTTGTTGTTGTTAGGTGCTGTTGAGTCAGTATCCGACTCATAGCAACCCTCATAGGGTTTTCAGTGGCTGATTTTTTCAGGATTGCCTTGGGAGTGGATTGCAGTGTCCTTCTCCTGGTTTTTTTTTTTTGTGGTGCTGGGAATTGAACTCAGGACCTCAGAGACTGCAGAGCGGTGCTCTACCAACTAAGCTAAATCCCAGCCCTAAGCTTAATTTAGGGGTCCTCAATTTGTTGGCGATGTCTATTAAGCTGGCCATGCACATGCTCATTGTATTATTATAAAAATTTAGTTAAAATACTTCTTTTTTTCCTAGGAAAGTCTTTTTTGTTATCATAAAAATACTTCTTAATTTAAAAAGCAAAATGTGCTTATCATAAAAAAAGAAAGTTATATTGAATAGTTAAGTCCTTTATACATCTAAATATTTTCTGTTTTGTTGAATTTTTCATTATACCTATTTGTATGAGGTAGGTATTTCATAACTAATTGAAAAGAAAATAAAAATCATCCCATCTAATGCCTCAGTGGATAGTCTCCCTTTGGTTACTTTTGAGATTAGGTCAAACATGGATTTGGGCTGTGACAATGAGTTTCTCCCAATTCCACTCCCTACTGTCCCTTCAGGCTACCAACCTGGCTCCCGCAGACCCTAATGGCAAAGCAGACCCCTATGTGGTAGTGAGCGCTGGCAAGCAGCAACAGGACACCAAGGAGCGCTATATCCCCAAGCAATTGAACCCTATCTTTGGAGAGTAAGCCTGGGCCCTGAGGTTGGGAATTGGGTAGCTCTGGAGCCTAAGGGCTCTGACCCAGGTTGCTGGCTTGATGATGGCCATGAATGAATACCCCTACCCTAGACCCGCGCTGATGGCATGGAGGTGTCCTCAGCCACTCTCCCTCCTGGCCAGGGTCCTGGAGCTGAGCATCTCTCTCCCAGCTGAGCCAGAGCTGACCGTGGCAGTATTTGATCATGACCTTGTGGGTTCTGATGACCTTATTGGGGAGACCCACATTGATCTGGAAAACCGATTCTACAGCCACCACCGAGCAAACTGTGGCCTGGCCTCCCAGTATGATGTGTGAGTCTGGCAGGGCCCTCAGGAGCCGTGCTTGTTCTCTGACCAAAACATGTTCAAGCTCACATTCCTATTTGTGTCTCCAGATTCTAGACTTTCATAGAAAGGGAACTGCCCATCAATCTGTCAAGACATTATAGCTCAGTGACCAAGACTTGGGCTTGGGTGTTGGGGTCCTATAACTATTGAGTCACTTGATCTCTTTAAGCCTCAGTTTTCCCATCTGTCACATAGAGATATCAATAGCTGCTCCATAGACACACTTGACGTAAATCTTTGATTTTCATCATCACTATTAGGATGAACCTGTCTCCAATTTGAGTTCTGAACCTGGATCCCATGCTTTCAAGGGTTCTCATCTGTGTCCCTGTGCCCAACTGTATCCATACACTGGCCCCAGCTGAGGCATTTTGCTTCCTGCCTGCAGGGATGGGTATAATGCCTGGCGGGATGCATTCCGGCCTTCACAGATCCTGGCAGGGCTGTGCCAGCAATGTGGCCTCCCTGCCCCTGAATACCGAGCCGGGGCTGTCAAGGTGGGCAGCAAAGTCTTTCTGACACCGCCTGAGACCCCGTTCCCAGGTACCAGCCCCTCTCTGCTGCACAGACCAAAGGGAGAAAGATGGAGGTAGAACAAGGGACAGGGAGCCCCAGGTGCCTTTTTCTCATGTCCCCCAAAAGAGCTTGCTGAAGGTAGCAGGCAGAGAATGAGTTTGATTGAGTAAAGATGAAGTTCTTGGTTGCTGGGGAGAAAATGATCTTTAAGTGGACCTCTCAGAGCCCAGCTCGTCAAGTTCCCAGAACAGAGGGCACAGAGCATTCATCCAACTGTGTGTGGCTCCAGGATTGGGCTCATGCCTTGTAAATAGCTGGTGATCTATTCTCTAAATAGGATCTGAGCAAAGTCTACAGTCCTTCCAGTGCCCCAGCATCCCTGACTTCCAGCTCTTCCCTGGCAAAAATTATTACAGCAGCAAACCCTTCCCATCTGTCACTTTTTGTGCATGGCAGACTTGCCCTGCAAGTCCAAAGTGCAGTGGGACTGCAAGTCCCAGCGCAGTTGCAGACCCAGCTTAAGAGCTTCAGTGGAGGGGCCAAGAGGAAGGGAGGAGTTGGGTACTGTGTAGAACCCAGGCTCACACCCCTCTTGTTTCAGAGGGCAAAGACTCCAAGGTGACAAGTGGTGCCTTTGAGGAGGGCCAGGCATTGCTCGTACTGCAGCACTGGCAGGAGATGCCAGGGCTTGGGATCCAGCTGGTACCTGAACATGTGGAAACACGGCCCCTCTACCATCCTCGCAGCCCAGGGCTGTTGCAGGTAAGGGGATGCTCAGCACTCTCAAGAGCTCAGGACTCTCAGAATCCAAGGATTCTCACCTGATTCTGGACCCTGCACTTCCAAGATACCCTTTGCCCAAGACCTCTCCACTCAGGCGCTACATTGCGACCGACTCTGGCTCCTGACGCTGGTCACCAGCATCCCCACGAGAGTCTTGGAGTCTTGGACCTGTGTTCTGGGTCCCATATCTCATCATTGCTTCTGTAGGATCCCCACCTGTTGGCCACCAAGGTTCAGATCTGGGGTTCCCAACCTGACCTCTACCCTAGATCACTAAGATCTGGGCCTTGTGAACACTGTATCTTACTTTTGATTTCCATCTTTCTCTTCTGGGGCCTCACCTCTGAACCCCCAAACTGACCTTGACCCTGGAACACTCACTTCAGACTCCACCTTCATCCTTATCCGCTAGGATCTGTTAACCCCCACCCTCCATCCTAGCTCCTCTCTCTACCTGGGGAAAGGCACAACCTCTGGCCACAGGAGTGTTAGGGGAGATGAGGATACTAACAAGACACTGCAGCCTGCTCCTGTGCCCCTAGGGGTCCCTGCACATGTGGATTGACATCTTCCCCAGCGATGTGCCTGCCCCACCCCCAGTTGACATTAAGCCTCGACAGCCAATCAGGTGAGAGTGCTGGTCCCTCCTCCCGGTGGTGGAGCATGTGTTACTCTATCTGAACCAGGGCCCTCTGAAAATCTCAGCTGAGGACAAGGTTTTGGGGTAGGTGGGTCATTAAATGCCTCTTCTCCCCGTAAGCCATTGGTTGTCTGTCACTTGTAAACTGAAAAAATCCAAATACCTTTCAGTAAATCCACTTCCTACATAAGTGAGTTTGCATGGAGTTCTGTGTAGGATGTAGTGACTTCAGACAGGGCTGGATCTAGATGCTCAGAAGTTGTTAGTAGTCTGTCATTTTCTACCTCTGGAACTTTGGTTTCCTTAGTGTCACTTTCAGGGGGTCTTCTGCTGTCTGGGGGCAAGGTGGCTTCTAACAGTGCCAGGCTTTCCTCCTACCAGCCGGGCCATTTGAATAGAAATAAACACCTCTTCCTAGTTAGAGCAAACACCTAGAGTCTCTTCTCATTAGACCAACTTGGATCAGATGCTGCTCCCTGAATCTGGTATTGTTGTCAGGGGGCTGCCATACACTGATTGGCCAGTCCTAGGTAGTGTCCCCTAGCCCGGAGCCAGGTTGGGGCCTGCCGCACCAGAATCACACAGATTGTCAGGCTAGAGAAGGGGTTGCCAGCAGAAAATAAGGGTGCTATTAACAAACATGGGGAAATTGATGCTGGGTAAGAGAAAACACTATCTAGGCAACCCCCTGACAGCCATGGTCAGGGCAACACAAGGGTAGGATCCAGAATTTCTTGCAACTCCTCTTCTGTCTGTCCCTCAGGGTCTGTATGTTCTCATCCCTGCTGTCTCCCATTCTCCTACGTCTCTCTGCAGAAAGGCTTTCTGCTCACTCCTATTCTCTACCCCAAAACTTCAGCTTCCATGCCACTTTGGCTTGTCCTGGCTGCAGCTCTGAATTTGATGCTACACCACTAAGAGTTTCAGTGTCCTAACTCCAAATGCGTGGGAAGGAGAATCTCATTGTACTGAGGAGAGCATTCCTGGTGCCATTGGTGTAGCTAGGGTGGTTATACCTAGGCTGTCCTTTCATGGGACCAGAGGCATCATGATTATCCAGCCAGACACACACCAAGTGATCAATGAATGTCAGTGGCCTTGGCGCAGGTCCTTTCTGTTTCTGCAGCCTGTCCCAGGACCACTCTTAAGAGTCTGAAAAGCATCTCCCAATCCATCCTGCAGCTATGAGCTCAGAGTTGTCATCTGGAACACAGAAGATGTGGTTCTGGATGATGTGAATCCACTCACTGGAGAGATGTCAAGTGACATCTACGTGAAAAGGTAGGCTTGCAGGCAGCATTGGCTAAGTAGCTGTGTCCTTAGGGATAATTGTAAACAGGGGCTTAGGCCCTCTGGTTGAGTCCAGAGCTGAGTCTCTAGGGCCTCTGTGCCTAGGGCCAGGTGAGGAACTGAGTTCTGGGTGTGGCTCCAATTCTGATGCCCACCTGCCCTGGCTCATCTCTTCCCCTGGCTCCAGCTGGGTGAAGGGGCTGGAACATGACAAGCAGGAGACAGATGTCCACTTCAACTCCCTGACTGGCGAGGGGAACTTCAACTGGCGCTTTGTGTTCCGCTTTGACTACCTGCCCACCGAGAGGGAGGTGACCGTCCGGCGTCGGCCTGGACCCTTTGCCCTGGAGGAGGCTGAGTTCCGGCAGCCGGCCATGCTGGTCCTGCAGGTCTGGGACTATGATCGCATCTCCGCCAACGACTTCCTAGGTACCTCTTAGCCTACCCCTGGTTTCTGTCCTCTCTGGGCATACCCTTCCTTCCCTGGCCCTTGCCCCCCTACTCTAGCCCAGCCCCCAGTCCTGGGGTTTCAGATGTAGGCCTGAACCTTTGTTTTCTGGACTAATTAGGGCGCTCATTAAGCCCTGACCACAGTAACCTCTATTTGCACCTGAAGTCCCTGCCTCCATCCTCTGAGTTGACCCCACTGAAGTCACCCTGGCCCCAGACCTTTTGTGCCTTTGGCCTTTACTTTGGTCTGATCCCAGTCTGTGGCCCTTTTCAGCTGGGATCTGACCACCTGTTGGCTTTTGGGCTGTGGTTTGGGTAGTCCATAGCTGTGGCCTGACCATGGTGTTTCACTTTTAGTGCCCCTACTTCCAACCCTGGGGCACTGCCTCCTCGCCCCCGGCCCCTTTAGACTTGAGCCGCATTCCTAACCCAGGAGCTCTGCTCCCGCAGGATCCCTGGAGCTGCAGCTACCGGACATGGTGCGGGGGGCCCGGGGACCGGAGCACTGTTCCGTGCGGCTGGCCCGCGATGGCGCCGGGCCCAGGTGCAATCTGTTCCGCTGCCGCCGCTTGCGAGGCTGGTGGCCCTTCGTGAAGCTGCGGGAGGTGGAGGACGTGGAGCGGGAGGCGCGGGAGGCTGAGGCTGGCAATAAGAGGCGGAAGCGGAAGAGGAGGAAGGGGAGGCCAGAGGATCTGGAGTTCACAGACACGGGCGGCAACGTCTACATCCTCACGGTACGTGCAGCCCGCGGGGACCCAGGCGGGGCTTGGGGCTCAGCCCCTGCTCCCTGCGACACCCGAGTGTCTCCCCCTAGGGGAAGGTGGAGGCGGAGTTTGAGCTGCTGACTGTGGAGGAGGCGGAGAAACGGCCAGTGGGGAAGGGGCGGAAGGAGCCCGAGCCTCTGGAGAAGCCCAAGTGAGTGGGGTCCGGGGCTGGAGGTTGAGCGGAGCGAGGTGAGGGCAGCCGGCTGGGGTTCCTGATCGTCCTGACTCCGCCCTTCCCCAAACAGCCGCCCCAAAACCTCCTTCAACTGGTTCGTGAACCCGCTGAAGACCTTCGTGTTCTTCATCTGGCGCCGGTACTGGCGCATCCTGGTGGTGCTGCTGCTGCTGGCGCTCATCACCGTCTTCCTCCTCCTCGTGTTCTACACTATCCCCGGCCAGATCAGCCAGGTCATTTTCAGCCCCCTCCACAAACCCTCCGGCTCCAACTGACCCAGGACACTTGCCTCAGGGTGCCAACCTCCACCAATAAGAGCTCTCCGAGTTAGTTTTCAATAAACCTTATGACAGGCCTAAGGGCCTGATTATGTGCAGCTCACGCTTGCTCCCCCAGGTGACCTCGGGTGCTGGGGATCTGCTAGGATGCTCTGAGATGGAAGACTGCCCACATTCTCCACGCAGGACCTGACAGGAGGTTCTGGGCCCAGGGTCCGCAGCAACTGAGAGGACTGTCACACCCTCCTATTCCTGCCAGTGGTTGGGTCCTTCTCACCTAATCTGTTCATAGCTTCTGCCATCCCATGACATTTGAGCACTTTACTGTTTCATTAACTTGTTTAGTCCTTACCAAGCTCTGAAAGCAAGCATATGTTAGGAGGTTTTTAGTTCCAAGTGATAGAAATCCCAACTCAAGTTGGCTTAAGCCAAAAGAGAATTATTGGTTTGGCTGGCTGGGTTCAGGGTTCAAATCATGTCACCAAGACCACTTGTCTCTCCCTCTGGACTCGGCTCTGCCATCCTCCCAGGGACAGTTCATTTGCAGGCAGGTTCTCTCCTTGGAACCCCAGGATTGCTGCAACCTTGCCTCTAGATGTTCACACCAGAAGGAAAGAAAAGTGGTCCTCCTGACAGGCTGGGCTGGTCCAGGGGCATGGTTTGGCCAGAGGCAGGATAGGTAGATGGCAGTCCTCCCTGGGAGCCTGAGGTGGGAGATGAACTCTCCCAAAGTACATGAGTTGGAAGGCTGGACAGGGGTTCCCTGAGGGAATCCAGGATACTGCTAACAAGACAAATGGTTCCTAGATGATCAAAACCAAAATTCACAGTACACAATAGTCACCTCCCTCCCATCCCCCTGCTGCTTCCAGATAAGGCTGGTATCCACAAAGGGGATAAATCATGACAAAGGACCCACGTCTGTCAGGTGGGCACATCATCTGGATCTCAGGCCAGACTCCAGAGGTTCTGCTATCATTACTGTTCTTTGCTTTTGTCCCCACTTGCTGATGCTTCCTGCAATGCTCTTACATGGAAACTCCCTAAAAGACACTATTAAACTGAGCGGCAGTTACTGTCCCTGGCCCTGGGCCTCTGGAGTCGTGAGGCCCCTGGATTGTGGTTCTCTAATGGAGAGAAGGCTCTAATGAGAAGGCCTTGTTAGGTCCTGAGCTAGGGGCCTGGTGCTGGCTCTGTTCCAAAATGGCATGGCCACCCTTTCTCCTTGCTTTCCAGTTTTGCTTCCATTTAGAAGCCTGCAAGGACCTGCATGGATTTCTCTGTGTGCTAAGAGCCAGCACAGGGCTTGCCACAGAGCAGGGTGAGTGTGATAAGGACCATGCGACTGAGTCTAGGGTTGCAGGCAGTCGTCACTGGCAGAACCCCATCAGTGGCAATGTAATCAACCATTCTATGAGCCTGGGGGCTATGGTGGCTCCAGGATGCCCACCCCAGAAAGGTCCATCTGATTATAGGAGAGGAGGGACCAAAGACAGAGTCGTAGACATCAGTCTGGTGTAAATAAGGCCTTATTAGCCAGGGGACACCCATCAGGCCCAGAGACTGGGCCCTGACCTGTTCACCATGACTGACTTCAGTATGTACCTGAAGGGCTGTTCCTAGGTTCCAGCCAGACCCAAGAATCATTCGGAGACCAGCAGATACTATCACAATATTTATCAACATGGGGCTGGTGCTGACTCTGAGGAGGTGGGGGCTTGGGCGATGGAAGGGGCTGGGGGACACAAGCACAGGAGAAAGACGGAGAGAGAAGGGGAAGAGGACAACTACGTTGTCTTCCCCAGATCGATTTTCTTCTGGATGGCTCGGGAGGAGTGGTAGATGAGCGAATCGATGAGTCCTGCCACTGCAAGAGAGACAGAGGCTGGCACTGGTCCACTTGGGCCCTCAGTTTGGGAGGTTGGTCACCTAACTGGCCAGGCCAGCATCTCCCTTGACCCTTAAGGTACCCCTTCAGCCCTAACCAAAAAATGGGGCATCCAGGCTTCATGCTCCCCACTGTGGCCCCACCCCCCAGAGGAGGCCCCCTGGGCTTTGTACCTGTGAACATGCCCCCGATGATGGCGCACACCCCCGTCAGGAAGTGGGTGAAGGACCTGTGAGAGAGAGAGCAGGTGGGTTTAGTGGGCACCCTGCCCCTGAGACCCAGGCCCTGGCCACTCTCACCCCCAGCCTCACCTGTGCTTCTCCGTCAGCTTCACCATCATGGGTGAGAGCTCGTACAGCACGAAGACGCCAGGAAGCCCCTGGTCACCCAGCAGCCCATTGGCAACCTTTTCATGTCTGGTCACAGAGAACTGATTTGTCCTCAGCACCTGGGGTAGGGAGGGAGCCAGGCGCAGAGCTGGCTGTATGACCTGGCTCCTGACTATCCCCAGCCCCGCCCCTGTTCCTGCCCCTGTCTGGTTGTGCCTTCACTGTGTAGAGGAAGAGAATGGGGGACCATGTTGGTAACCAACAGTGCAAGGCCTGGAGACCACCTGGATCCCCAGCCCTGACTTGCCATCCTGATTTCCCCCCCAGTCACCAGTTCTTCACAGTTTACCCATCCAGCTACATCTGGTGGATGCTCTCCCTGGAGGTCTGAGAATGAGAAGTAACTCTCCCAGGCTGGACCTAACTTCTTTGTCCCTCAGCCCCCCACATTCTACCCCTCCACAGAGGCTGCTCCACAGGCCATAGCAGGAACAGAACTCCAGGAAGGCTAATCCCTAGTCTAGGACAGACCACAGGGGATACTGGGTACCAGAGGAATAGACGGTAGTCATGTCGGGCAGTAGAAAGAACAAGCACTTTAACATGAAACATTACTCTAGGCCTAAACTCTGCCTGTGAGGGCAAGTTACCTACCTTCTGAGCCTTGGTTTTTTTTGCCTATCTTATGGGGTTAAGAGTAGCACTTTGTTTCCCAGGTGGAAGGAACTAAGGAAAGGATCTCAAGTACTTGGGACCAGATGAGAGTAACATCTGTGCTCCCTCAGACTCACCTCCCCATCTAGCTTCATGTACACCGTGGGCACCACCTTCACAAAGTACTGAAACATCATGGAGGCTGTGGGGAGAAGAGAGCATTGGGCATGGGTGCCAGTCATGGCTTTGATGGTGAGGGGCTACCTGCCAGGCTTGTACCTTGGGGTGCAGTGACGTTGGTGTGGTCCAGGGGGTTCACAATGCCTGGGTAGTCCTCCCCAAATGACAGGTGCTGGATGTAGTGGGTCATGTTGATCTGCAAGGAACACCAGCATCTGAGGCCTGCCAGGCCCCAACCCATGCAAAGCTCTGTATTGCAGTAGCAGACAGAGACACCTGGGTCTGTGTGAGCACATGGGAGAAGGGAAGGGCAAAGGAAGGAGGGGCCCGGCCTGGGAGAAGCTATGGCCTTAAGGAGAAAACCTGCCCAAGATAGGATCTCCCATTCCCCACCTAGGAATTTCTGTTTCTCACAGTCCACAGGCTCCTGGGGCTCCAGAATTTAAGGTACAGACTTTGCTCACATGTGGGGCACACAGACCAGGCACCAACTATGTGTGGCAGGTGCTGGCTCTTCCTGGAGGCCTCATGCCATGAAGGTCTCATGCCATGAAGGTCTATGTTCTTAAGACCCCCTGAGGCTCACAGCCCTCCCTTGATCTCCAGCTGCACTTCCTTCCTGTTCCAAACTCTATCCAACTCAGCCACTGGAGTGATCTTTTGAAAAATGCAAATCTAATTAGGCCCTGCCCCTGGTTAAGGGAGGCCAAAGGCGGCTTCTCTCTATTCTCAGGGGAAAGACCAGGTTCCTCAGAGCAGCGTGAGCCCTGTGTGCTCTGGCCTGCCAACTTCCCCAGGCTCATCCATCCACACCTGCCCTTGTAGTTCCTCAGAAGTGCCACACTCCCTTCTCACCTGGCCCAGAGGTCTCTCTGTTGCTGCTGCTGCTGTCCAATCCCACCCGTCTCTTGCCTGCTCAGATTTCAGTTCAAAAGTGCCTATCACTCACTTGATCCTCACACTGGATCCCCGGCAGAGCAGGGTGTATTGGTCTGTACGTGCTCCCTCACCTCAGAGAAATGAGCAGCAGCCCAGTCTCCCACCCCTCTGCCCTCCACAGTTTTCATCTGGTACATACATTGTCGAGGCCGAAGCTCTGTAGGTCATGGACTAGGAGAGAAGGGAGAAAGGGTCATCAGGGAGAGAAGGACTGGCCTCTTGGTTCTCGCAGAATCCTCGCTCAGGCCTCCTCATTCCTCCCTCTGAGGGTGACCCGCCTGCCTCCTCTGACCCCTCATTAACCCTCCAGTTTGGCATCTTCTGGTCCTGCTTAAGGACAGCCCAAAAGGGCTTTCCCTGGACCTGTGTGAGAGTCCACATCTGCCTTGGGGGGTCTTAAGAACACAGACCTTACTTCTTCTCAGACATACACAGGGAACTCCAGTCCTTCCCTCCCACCAAGGCACTGCTTGTGTCTCGGAAAACAAAACCCACTGACTCTGAATCCTACCAACTAGAGCTGATGGCAAATCACTGAACCCCACGGTAAGGAGGGATCTGCAATGTTGTCCTGCCCCTACCCTCAAAGCTCCCCACAGGGAATCCCATGGGCACTCTGTGCCAATTGTTCCAGAACAAGTTCTCCCTGCCTTCTAAGCCCAGTGTTCCTGCTGCAAGGAACCCTAGCTCAAAGTATGTCCCAGTGTTTTTTATAGTCACCCAGCAGCCAGGCCAGAGAAGGCCCCAATCCCGAACCCATCCAACCCTCCCACCATCCTAGGAAGGCCCCAGAAGTGCAGGTTTCGCCTCCCTGGAGGCAGGGCCACTTACTCTCCACAGCATGTACTGCAGCATGGGGGAGGGAAGGAGAGAGAAGGGAGGAAGAGAACAAAGATTCAGCTTCACAACGAGATCTATGGAGCAAGATACGTGGTAAGAGGGAGGACTGCAGTATTCCTGCATTGGGCCCCAGCTAACAGGGCACTTCCTGATCCCTTCCTGAAGGGAGCCCTTCCTTGGCCAGAGAAGAGTACAAGAGGGCTTGGGGACAGGAGGATGATGACCTAGGAAGAATGAAGGACCTACAGCCCAAGAGCCCCTTTCCCAGTTGTGCAACCTTGGGCAAATCATTGCCCTTTCTGGACCCATGTTCTCTGCAAAGGGTTGTTCTGAGGACCAGGTAGGTTCTGAGATGGGAAAAGATTTGGTCAACATTACAATATAAGGGATGAGACCACCCCGCCCCACCTTCAATCAACAAGGATGTCAGAAAGTAGCTCTGAAGCCTCGATTCCGGCAGATCTCTGGCCCTGGGCCACTGTAGCTTTGTGTTTAAACATGTTTCCACATGCACATCAGCCTTGCCCTGGGGACCACAACTTTGACAACAGCCCCCAGCAGAGGAGCAGAGACACTGCCACCTTCTCAGCCCTGCTTCCTACTGAGCACCATGCAAGGCCTCGTGCCAAGAGTGTGACACTGACCATCATCCCACAGTCCCAGTGAGACCACCCTTCCCTGGCCTCCTCCAAAACAGAAGTGGCTCCAAAGCTCTGCAGGGTCCTCCACACCCATCCACCTAACCTCCTCCCACTCAGCCTCACCTTCCTGCCTAAAAGACCTGGAGGGCTATTGCACAGGACCCTACACCTGCTTACCTCAGTCAGAGCAGCGAGGACTGCCAGGCCCTCACTCATCCCCTGCACCGTTCGTTCCAAGGTAGCTCTGCACATCCTCCATATGATCTTGACTCCATCCCACCTCACCCAGCAGCCACAGCTGTCTTCAAGCTCTCCCCAATTCCCCTCCTTCCTGCTTCACCCACAGCCCAGCTCTCCTTTCCAGGCCCCAGCTCCCGGCATCCCCTCAATTAGCGACTCTTTGGTCCCCCATACACATCCCCTTTTTCTTGGCTGAAAGGGCAGTCTACTTGTTTCTTACTGCTACTTTCCAATCACTGTCCCTTGATCTACTCTAAAATCCCCAGCTTTGACATTCCTGGAAACCATCACTACTTGTTTTAGTCACGAAGCTCCACAGAGAACCCCCAGGACACTTTTCAATGGTTTTAGCAACTGCCTGTCCCTCTCCTATGCTACCCCCCTTGCGCCCCTAGTGATTTCCACAGCCATGGACAAGTGTCTTCCAATATCCCGGCACCCAGTTTCTAGACACCCCCTTTTTCCTGGTCTTGTCCTTCACCCACCTGAGCCACCAGTTCTGCTGGTTATTCCCTCAACTTTGACATTAAACAATAACTACATGCCTTTGCAATTTCAATTTCAAGCGCCCCATGCTCCAATCACCACCTTTCTAATATTTTCCCGCTCTTTCCCTCCAGTACCTCAAATCCAACAATTCATTGTCACTATGCCAGGGATCTGCAATCCATTGCCTCTCTTGCCTTCTCACTGGCTTCCACTCCCACCATGAAGCCCATGTCCTTTACCAGCTTATATCCCATGGTGCTGTACCAGGACCATTTCTTTACATATTCTTTTGACTCCTTTGCCATTGCAGGCATGTGGTAACACCAAACCCTAGCTAATCCCAATGCTTGCTCTATTCTAAGCCACCCACACAAAGCTGGGAGGAGCCAGACAGCCTCACAGATGCTAATTGGTCTACTTTCTACTCACTGCTCTAGATGCCAAGGAGGCCCTAGGGTTGCCTAGAAACTCTGCTCCACTTCCCTGGTCCATGCTCTTTCCCACACCACCTTCCCCCTCAGCTGGTGATCTTGCTTCCTATACCACAAACAATTGCTCAGAAGATACTGTCCACGTGCTTCCACCACCCTGGCTACCTTTCTGCCTGTGTCTGGAGTCTACTTTTCTCTGACAGTCACATCTGGCCTTTCCATATGTCTAAGACACTAGACTCTGTCTTTCTCCTTCTCAAGGACTCCACTCCAAGGATTGTTCCTCTCTTCCCTGAAGCATCACTTTTGCTCTCTTTACTCAGTGATTTCTAACACCATAATAACATTCTGCTACAACACTTACCTTAGACCCTCCCTTGGCTCCACATTTCCCTCTTGCAGCTCATGCTCTGTCAAGGCCTTGCTATACATCCCATGTTCAATTCTTGCTTGGCATCCAGCAGCATCTGATAAAGTCTTTGAAGCCCTGGGCTTTCAGGATGCCATTCTCTTGGCTCAAACTCCTACCTCACTAGTGATTCTTACCAGTTTCTTTTGCAGGTTCTGTGTTGCCTTTGGCCTCTAATGTAGGAGGCCTGGCACTCAACTCCTTGAGCTCGCCTCTTCTCTATCTACCTTCATCTGCAGGGTGATTTCATGAAGTCCCATGGCTTTAAGTATGCAGAGAGCTCTAACATTTATATCTCCAGGCTAGCTCGCTCTCTGCTTACCTGATATCAGGGGTGTCTAGGACACTCAAATCTGAATGGTCTCCAAATGTCAGAAGGCGAATACCTGCTTTATACCCCAACTTCCAACCACCTAAACCTGCCCCTCTGCATCTTCCTCAGCTCATTAAATGCCAAGTCCAGCCTTCCCACTACTCAGGCACAAAACTTGGAAGTCATCCTCAACTACTCTTTCCTTTATTCCCCACATCCACCAGCAACTCTTCTCATTTCTACTTCAACATATAACCAGAATCCAATCACTTCTCAACACCTCTACAGCCGCGCTGGGCTAAGTCCCACCATCCTTTGCCTGGATCACTTACTGCAACAGCCTCCTCCCTGATCTCTGTGATCTGTCCTTCTCCCCCACAGTCTTTTCCACAGAGTGGTCAGAGGAGTGCTGTTAATCTTTTAAAAGTTAAGTCAGATCATCTACTTCTTTGTCCCATTTCACAAACCACAGGAGCCCAAGTCTCCATTTTACTCTGTGTGGCACGGCTCTGTTACTTCTCACCTCATATTTAACCACACTTCTCTGCTCTTGCTGCTCCAGCCACCCTAACATTCTTATGACCCTGAACCGGCCAAGCACATTCTTGCCTTCTGTCTGCTTGGAATGCTCCTTGTAGACACCCACATGGTTGGCTCCCTTGCTTTCCTCAGGTCTTTGCTCAAGTATAACCCCACAGAGAGTTGTCCCTGACTACTCTAACTAAAATACCACACACACATTGTCCTGTCCTAGTCCTCACCTCCACCATCCTTTTTTCCTTTTTCTTTCTTTCTTTTTTTTTTTATCTGAGACAGTGTCTTACTACATAGCCCAGGCTAGCCTTGATCTTGCAGTCCTCCTGCCTCAGCCTCCCAAGTGCTTGGATTATAGGCATGAGCTACCACAACCAGCTTCTCCACTGTCTTTATCCTGCCTTGTTTTGGTCCGTATTACTTAATAGCATGTGATACACCAGATATTTTACACATTTGTTTGTTTCTTTACTAGAATGTTCTGAGGTCAGGGACCTTGTCAACTGCTATACCATTAGTGCCTAGACTAACACATGGCACATAGTAAATAATTACTAAATATCTAGTGAATGCATGAATGAATAAATGAATAAGAATAAATCTCATTATTCAATTTATCCCATTTAGCATCATCATCTCCATTTTATAGAAGAAACCAAACAGTACTCCATACTTCCCAAATATGACCCAGTTCAAGAGTGCAGAATCTGTATTCCAACCCAGCTTTGCTTCCCAGAAGCCTCACAGACAGGCCATCTGATTTGGGGGATTACCATTTAAACAACTGCTCACTGCAGGCCAGGTTCTATGCTACAATCACCCCTGACTCCACCCACAGTACTGGGGATTAAACCCAGGGCCTCAGGAATGCTAGGCAAGCACTGTACTACTGAGTTACAACCTTATCCCCTCTGCATACCCCTCCTTGCCTGCACAAATGCCTGATGGGATAAGTACAATCATCACTATTTTATAAAGAAGGAAACAGAAGTCAAAAAGGTTAAGAAATTTTCTCAAAGTCACACAGCCAATCTGGTTTGAAATTGACATCTCAATGCAGGCAATCTGGCTCCTCAGCCTGTGCTCTTAACCATTGTGCCAAACTGCTGCCCTCCTCTGGGCCAAAGGCAAAAGAACAGCAGGTGAGGCACACTCCAATTTGCCAAGAGGGTATTGGGGTCTAAATCTCCCCAGCTGATGTAGGATCACTCACCATGCACATGGGACTGCTGGAAGCTCTTCCCAGGAGCAAAGTGGAAGTTTCCGGCCACCTGTAGGGGATATTTTCTCTCATTCTTCAGCTGTGTCCTCCTTTCACTTCCTGAGGGCCCGAGTGGAAGCTCCTTCAGCCCAGCTCAGCCCAGCTGCCCTGCCTTGCCTTGATCCCTCCTGGTACCTTGTTGACTTCCAGGAAACCATACACCTGGCAGCCTTCATTCTTCTGCTCCTGCATCTTCTGGCTGAAGCCCTCCCGCCGACACTGCTCAATAGTGTCTGGGTTCTTAAAGGCCCAGCCTCGACGGCGATATGCCTCCCGCACATCTTCACAGGTGTTACAGCATCTGTAGGGGATGAGGACAGCTGAGAGCAGGAGCTGCACTGGTGCCGTAGGAAATGAAGTCCACACAGGTCTGCCAGCTATGAAACCTCTGTGAATCTCATCCCTGACCACAGAATGTTCTCCAGGGTTTCCTCAGAGGCAGCAGGACTGTTAAAAATACATGACCCATTCTGTTTAGGGTGATGGGCAGCGGTAGAACAGTTGAGGGCAATTGTTGTACAATACTGTGAGTGTTCTTAATGCTATTAAAAATGGTGAAAATGACAAATTTTATGTCACATGTATTATACCACAATGCTCCCCCTCTTTTTTCTTTTGTGGTGCTGGGGATTGAACATAGGCCATTGTACATGCTAGGCATTGAACTACACCCCTAGGCTGGTGTCTCCCGCTAAATACTTTAAAGTACATATTCTCAGGCCCCACCCAGACCTGCTGAGTCAAACTCTCAGAGGTTAGGACCTGGGAAACCCCACAGCAGTTACAATATACTGGAGGCTTAATTATCTAGGCTAAGCAGCGCTTTACATTCAATATACATCTAACCCTTATGAGACTTCCCCCGGCCCCCAGAACTGGGGGCTGAACCCAGGGCCTTGCACTTGCATGCTTTGCAAGTGCTGTACCACTGTGCTGCACCCTCAGCCCATTTTTTTACTTTTTGAGACAGGGTCTCACTAAATTACGCAGAGTGCCTCTGGTCTCAAACTTGTGATCCTCCTGCCTCCGCCGCCCAAGTCGCTGTGATTACAGGCTTGCACCACTGCGCCCGGCTGTGACTCTTATGAGAAGGGTATTATCCCTCTTCATACAGAGAGGTGACATGGCTTAGACTGAGGAGACAGGGCTGGAAGCTAAGTAGTTGGACTCCAGAGCCCACTTCTGAACCACTTCTCTACACTTTAGAGCAGGGACCACTTTAGCCCCATCCCAAGGTTTGTTAACTCCCAGGCAGAGCCTTCACACAGAACCTTAGTCACTTGCACCAAGATTGGTCACTGAGGCATACACTCTACCCCCTCTACATTCCTTGTCTGATCTCCTCACCTGCCCCAATCTGACCAAGGCATAGGATGACTAAGAGTGCCTAATGGAAATCCTGCTACCCTACTGCTATCTGCCCCCAGGATCCAGCTCACTTGATATCTTCTGACTCAGCACCATAGCAGCTCTCACAGCGATCAGGGTCCAGGGAATCCGGGTCAAATACTGTCACTTCAATCTTCCCAAGCTCTAAGGGGATGACAGGGGCAGAGGAATCAGATGGGGGCAGACACAGTGACATTTACAGCCCTAGTTCCTGCATAGGTCCTTTGGTCAGTGGGTTGGGAATAATCAAGTTAAAATAATAGCTAATATTTATGTAGTACATACTATGGACCTGCAGCCTTACCACTATGGTGCCCAATCCTGTCAGATCTCAGAAGCTAAGCAGGATTGGGCCTGGTTAGTACTTGGATGGGAGACCGCCTGGGAACACCATGTGCTGTAGGCTTGGGAGAAGGACCTGGCAGCCCATTCCCCAAAACCAATCCACCACTGAAAACCCTATGACTACCAGAGAAGCACAATAGTGTTTTGCCTGTTGTATGTAGGGTCACTGAATCGGACACTAACTCAATGGCACCGAACAACAACAACATATACTATGGGTCAGGCATTAAGCACTTCTACACATAAATTAAATCTTTTAATAAAGTAATAGTAAGAAAATAGTATCAGTAAGTACTAAATGTTAGCTGGATACAGGTCACAGTACTTTACATACATTGTCTCATTTCATCCTCACAAGGACTCTACGAAGATGGATCTGAGACTGGTTAACACACAGCACCTGTTATGGGAGGCCACTCAGAAAAAGGAAAAGAAGCTAAAAGTGCACACTCTGTACTAGGTATTTTATACATATTATAGATGATCCTTGACTTACAATAAGGTTACACATTGATAAACCACTGTAAGTTGTAAATACAGTAAGTGAAAAATGCATTCAGTACACCTAATCTACTGAACACCTGCAGTTGTTACCACCATGACAACCAATCCCGTCGGATCTCAGAAGCTAAGCAGGGTCTGGCCTGGTTAGTACTTGGATAGGAGACCTTTTGGGAACACCAGGTCTTGTAGGCTTGGGAGAAGGACACAGCAATGCACTCCCCCAAAACAATCAGCCATCAAAAACTCTATGAATAACAGAGAAGCATGACAATAGTGTTTTGCCTGTTGTACCTAGGGTCGCTATGAGTCAGACACGACTGGACGGCACCTAACAACAATAATCTATTGAACATTACATTTTAGTTTTGTTGTCATTGTTAAGTGCCATCAAGTTGGGCCCAACTCACAGTGACCCTATGTACAACAGAACAAAACACTATCTGACACTGTACCACCCACAGCATTATTGTCAGTGCTTCTCTACTATTCATCCGGTCTCCAATGGCTGATTGTTTCAGGAGTGGGCTGCTGGATGCTTCTCTCTAGCCTATAGCACCCAGTATTCCAAGTGGTCTCTCCTCCAAGTACTAACCAGACCCAATCCTGCTTAGCTTCTGAGATCTGACAAGCTCAGACACCAGGGAGCTACGGCTGTAGATCAGCTCACACTAGCCTACTTTAAACATGCACCAAATACTTATACTAGCCTACAGTTGGGCAAAATCCTCTAACACAAAGACTATTTTATAATAAAAGGTTGAATACCTCAAGTAATTCATTGAATACTGCACTGAAAGTAAAAACCTTTCACACCATCATAAAGTCAAAAAAAAGGCAAATGAGCACTAAGTTGGGACCATCCCTACATCATTTGATCCTTTAATTCCATATGATGGGAACTATTGTTTAGCACCTTACTGATAAGGCTCACAGACTGCAAGAAACAGAGCAAGATCTGAACCCAAGCAATTTGACTTGAGAATCTAAGCTCTTAACCTTGAGACTCCTGAATTCCAAGGAGGAAGAGCATTAAGGGTTGAATTCATCCAATGGGCTGGGGAGGCAAACACTCAAGCTTGTGTTTATATAAAGAAGTACCACCAAGGCAATGGCGTATTGGAGCCTTCCTCAAGCCACTGTTATTTAAACTATAAAAAGTGGAGAATGATAACCATGTAAAGTATCCTACCTAATATATAGCAGCTAGAAGCCTGGATTTCAACCAACTCTGACTCTTAACAGCTGGGGGACCCTATGCAAGCCAACTAAGATCTTCTCTAGATGTTAGCTGTTTAATGTCACTGAGCCTGCTACAGCCCACTTGCAGGAAGGCCGAGCTTCAGTATGTCCAGCCCTAGCATTTGAGACCAGACCCCCTTGCCTGGTTACCATGCCGCTCTGCCTCCGAGCTCACAGGGACGCCATCTTTGTCTAGTCGTTGCTTGAACAGGTTGTGTTCCACATCCAGCTGCTGTTCACCAGCCACATCCATGGCATCAATGCTCAAATCTGGAAGTAGGAAGTCAAGGTATTAGGACTCTAGGGACCTGGAGCTATGGGTTTTGGAGGCAAAGAACCAGTCTTGTGGCAGAACTAGGTTAGGGGAAGGAGGCCATCCTGGGGTCTAGTTCAGAATCTAAGGCCAGAGGTGTGACTTTGGAAACCCTAGGCCTCCCAACTCCCACCCAGGATGGCGTACTCACAGGCACAAGGCATGTGTGGGAAAAGTACATCAATGTTGATCTTCAATTTATCCCCCCGCGACTTGTCCACGTAGAGTTCAGGATGCACCTGGGGTAGTGCAACCTCAGTAAGATTTGGCCCCACGGCTTTCCCTCCTCACTCCCACCCCTAAAGGTCCTACCTCTAGAACGCCAAGCCCCGCCCACGCTCTAGGCCCCGCCCCTTACCTCAGTGGTGAGGTAATACTGCAGCTCCGACAGGAATAGTAGGAGCATGAGAAGGCCACTGATGATGGTCACTGCAGGGCGGGGAGCGGGGGTCAGAATGGCCTCTTTTACACTCCCTCGCACTCCAGCAGGCGGTCGGAGTCCTGGTGCCCGAGCCAAGCTCTAGGACACCTCCCTCCCCGCAACCCGGGCCCCGCCGAGGCCTACCCGTGGCGCCCCCGCAGGTCTTGACCCGGAAGTCCTCCAGAGTCTTGGGATAGGCATCGAACTGCTTCAGCTTCCCCAGCGCCTCCATGGGGACCGGCCGGAAAGGGGACGCCAGCCAGCCCACCCCTGCAGCCTCCCGCTTCCGGCCAGGAGCCACGCCCCCTCGCCTTCCTCACGCAAGCGCACGATGAGCACGCCTGGCCCCACCCCTCACCAGCGTTCTGACAGATCGCCCCGCCCACTGATGTTGCCGTGCCCCCTCCCCAGGAGCTGGCTCTAGGCGCTACCCCGAGCGCTCAGTGGTCAGCCAGGTGGGGGAGTCCTGTGTTGAACCGGATCCCGGGAGGCGGTCTCTGATGGTCAGAAACAGTACTAGCGGTGTGTCGAGAACGGCGCCATGTGTTTCACTTCAGACTCTTGGACCTCCTGGAACAGTGGTATTCAACTCTCCCCAGACCAGACCAGCAGCATCATTATCACTGGAAATTGGTTAAAATGCAAATAAATGGTTCCCATCTGCCGAATGACAAAGTCTAGGGGTTAGCCGAGCACGGTGGCTCATGCCTGTAATCCCAGTGACTCGGAAGGTGGAGGCAGGAGGATCGCAGGTTCGAGGCCAGAGACAGCCTGTGTAATTTAGCAAGACCCTGTCTCAAGATAAAAATAAAGAAATAATGGTCTAGGGGTGCAGTCCAGTGGTGGAGCACTTGCAAAATATATGCAAGGCCCTGGGTTCAAACCCCAAGTACCACGGGGGGGGGGGGGGAGTCTCAGAGTAGCACCGTGATGATTCTGATGTGAAAATCTCTGCCCTGAAGTACAGGTTAATTCCATTTTCCCAAGAGCAAACTGATTAATAGGAATTGATTCCAACCCAGTTCTTTTGGACCTCAGACTACTCTAGGATTTTGTTCAAACAGCGATGGAGGGCTTTTCCTGACCACTGCTTTTTGGATTACCCTAAGGCATTTTCAAGATAGGCTCCTCTCTAACATGCTCCATCCCTCTAGGCTAAACTCAACAGGAGTGAAAATTAAGGTCCTTCCCAGCTTTTTTTGGTACCCCATTGTCTATAGAGGGATAGCTCCCACAGTAATACAGCTGTGGTGACTAAGACAGAAAACACTCATAGTTTTGTTTTTTGTTTTGAGACAAGGTCTCTCCAGGCTGGCCTGGAACTCCTTGACTCAAGTGGTCTTCTTGCCTCAGTCTCCCAAGTAGCCGGTGTTACTGATGATAGCTGCTGATAGGTTTTGACTCCAGAATCTCCCTTCAGGAAATAAAGGAATCCTGTTTTATGTTGCTGTGTGGTGGCTAATACTCCCACAAAATTGAATCTTTTCCTTCCATATAAATATTTATTTAAAAAAAATGGCACACCAGGCTAGGCATGGTGGCATATGCCTGTGATGCCAGCACTTGAGAGGCTGAATGCAGGAGGATTGCAAGTTTGAGTCTAACCTAGGCTACATAGTGAGACCTCATCTCAAAAAGTAAAAAAATGTTTCCAAGAGGAAAAAGAAGTTGCAAAGTAGCTAGGCATGGTGAAGCATGCCTATAATCCCAGCACTCAGCAGGCTGAGGCAGGAGGATCTTGAGTTTGAGGCCAGCCTGGACTATATAGTGAGACTGTCTCAAAAAACTAACAAGACTGGCCACAGTGGCGCATGCCACTAATCCCAGCAATTTAGGAGGCAGAGGCAGGAAGATCATGCATTTAAGGGCAGAGGCAGCCTGCGTAACATAGTGAAACCATGACTCAAAATCAAAAACAAAACAAAACAACAACAACAAAAAAACCGGGCTGGTGGTGCAGTCCAGTGGTAGAGCACTTGCAAAGCATGTGCAAGGCCCTGAGTGCAACTCCCAAGTACCACAAAAGAAAATAAAACCCAACCAAAAAAAGAAGATTCAAAGTAATATACATTGCATTATTCCATTTTTTAGTAAAAACACTCTTATACGAGGAGATGTGTGTTTACATGATCTTAGAAAAGATTCAGGATTGATGCTATACGTTGGGGGGAATTGAAGGAGAACTTTTCACTGAGGTCAAAGTTTTTTGGGACTCCTTGAGATAGGAGGTTAGTAGAAGATACTGAGATCCCCTTCCATTGTCTGGATTTCAGATTCATAGGAGAACCAAAGATTATACCAGAAATACATAGCAAGGAATCTGCTGAAAGAAGTAAATCTAAAGCTTTAATACCTTATGTGTGGTCCTTGGACCAACACATTGGCTGCATCTGAGGACTTGTTAAAAATGCAAATTCTAAGCCTCTACCCCAGAAAAACTGAATGAAAAAGTCTGGGGTGGGGGTCAGCATTCCCTGTTTTTTTTTTTTTTTTCAGTACTGGGGGTTGAACCCAGGGCTTCACGCCTGCATGCTCTGCAAGTGCTGGACCACTGAGCTGCGCCCTCAGCCCATTTTTTTTAAGTTTATTTGAGACAGGGTCTCACTAAGTTACGCAGACTGCCTCTGGTCTTGAACTTGCGATCCTCCTGCCTCCGCCTCCCAAGCCGCTGGGATTACAGGCGTGCGCCACTGCGCCTGGCTCCCCTGTGTTTTTTTAAAGCTTTCCAGGTGATTCTGATGCACACACAGGTTTGAGAAGCTCTGGGCTAAGAAAAGAGTCTCAGGCAAAACCTTTTATTTCTACTATGGTCCAGTCAGCTCAGGAGGAACCCTCCTTTAATATTTGTAGAATATTACTTAGGGTAATTACATAAATCACAAAACAATGACCAGTGAGAAAAAGAATGATAAAGGTGCTAGTTCTAGAAACACGCAGAATTTTAATTTTTTTGGTGCTGGAGATAACACACAAGACACATGCCAGACAAGTGCTCTACCACTAACTACACTCTCAATATGAAAACTTCCTTCTGTAAAACACACTGAAATGCTGAACATCAAGTATCTCATTAAATTTAGAGCTTACTTAATAAAAAGTAAGAGAAGTCATAGCGTGCACCTTTAATCCCAGCACATGAAAGGCTGAGACAGGAAGATTGAAAGTATGAGGCCAGCCTGGAATACATAGACCTCTGTCTCAAAAAGAGAAAAAAAAAAAAAAAAAAAAAAAAAAAGTAAGCGAAATCTTCAGGTGCTAAAAGTTAAGGAGTTGAAAAAGCAGGTACTTGTCAGCTGATTTTGTGTCTCTGGGGATAGGGCACAAAGTGGAGCTTGTGTGTCAATAACCTACATACTTTTTTCTTATTTGTAGCATAGACTAGTAATTCCTGTAAATATAGACACTGATAGCTTACAAAGCACTTTCATGTAAAGATCTTCTACAATGGGCAGTAATACCTGCTATTGTTAGGTGCCGTTGAGTCACATCTGACTCACAGTGACTATAATACAACAGAATGAAACATTACCCAACACTGTGCCACGCACACAATCTTTTTGAGTCCATTGTTGCACACACAGTGTTTCTTTTGAGTTGTGCCATATTAGCAAATGGAAGTCCCAGGGGCTTTACTCTATTTCTATCTTTAAGGTTGATTCTACTTTGAGGAGGCAATTCTTCCCCAGTCATTTCTTGAATGTCTTCCAGCCTAGGGAGCTATAATTGACAGTGCTTCTCTGCTATTCACAGGGTTTTCAATGGCAAATTGTTTCGGGAGTGAGCTGCCAGGTCCTTTTCCCTAGTCTGTCTTAGTCTGGAAGCTCAGCTGAAACCTGTCCACCATAGGTAGTCTTGCTGGTATCTGAAATACCATGGCATAGGTTTCAGCATCACAGCAACATGCAAACTCTCACAGCACAACAAGTGGACAGACAAACACATGGGGGAATCTCTGCTAGGGACTGTAATTTGGTAAGATGTTAGATTGGTTTAGGAAGGCTTCTGGATGGAAGTGATTTTTCTATTGTTGTTATTAGGTGCCATCGAGTCGAGTCCAACTCATAACGACCCTATATACAGCAGATCGAAACACTTGCCAGGCAAACGATCTTATTTGTGTTTAAGCCCATTGTTGCAGACACTGTGTCAATCCATCTGGTGGAGAGTTTTCCTCTTTTGCGTTGACCTACCACTCTCCCAAACATGATGTCCTTCTCCAGGGATTGATCTCTCCTGACTACATGTCCGAAATATGTAAGACACAGTCTGGTCATTCTTGCTTCCAAGGAGCACTCTGGTTGCACTTCTTCTAGGACAGATTTGTTGGTTCTTTTGGTCCATGGTATATTCAATAGATGTATATTCAATAGACATCTCCCACACCACAATTCAAAAGCATCAATTCTTCTGTCTCCCTTGTTCAATGTCCAGCTTCACAACCATATGATGCGACTGAAAATGCCATGGCATGAGTCAGATGCACCTTCATCTTCAATGTGACATCTTTGCTTTTCAATACTCTAAAGAGATCTTTTGCCACAGCTTTTCCTAGAGCAATGCATCTTTTGATTTCTTGACTGCTGCTTCCACGGGTGTTGATTATAGAGCCAAGCAAAGCAAAATCTTGGACAACTTCAATCTTTCCTCCATTTATTGTGAAGTTGCGTACTGACCCAGTTGTAAAGATTTTTGTTTTGTTGATGTTTGTTGTTGTTGTTAGGTGTCGTAGAGTCGGTATCTGACTCATAGCGACCCTCATAGAGTTTTCAATGGCTGACTGTTTCGGGATTGCCTTGGGAGTGGATTGCCAGGCCCTTCTCCCATTTTTGCAGTGCTGGGAATTGAACTCTGGTCCTCAGAGACTGCAGCGCAGCACTCTACCAGCTGAGCTAAATCCCAGCCCTTGTTGATGTTTAGTCATAACCCATATTGAAGGCTATGATCTTTGATCTTCATCAGTAAATGTTTTAAATCCTCTTCACTTTCAGCAAGCAGAGTTGTGTCATCTGCGTAACGCAGATTGTTAATGACTCTTCCTCCAATCCTGATGCCGCATTCTTCCTCATAAAGTCCAGCTTCTCAGATTATTTGCTCAGCATATAAATTGAAGAGATAGGGTGAAAGTATACAGCCCTGATGCACACCTTTCTCAATTTTAAACCACGCAGTGTTTCCTTGTTCTATTGGAACAACTGCCTCCTGGTTCACGTGCAGATGTCTCATGAGCACAGTTAGGTTTTCTGGTATTCCCATTTTCCGAAGTGTTATCCATAATTTATTATTATCCACACAATCAAATGCCTTTGCATAGTCAATAAAACATAGATAGACATCTTTCTGATATTCTCTGCTTTTGGCTAATATCCACCTGACATCAGCAATGATGTCCCTGGTTCCCCACCTTCTTCTGAATCCCACTTGATTTTCCGGTAATTCCCTGTCTATATGCTGCTGCAGTCACTTTTGAATGATCTTTAGTAGAATTTTGCTTGTGTGTGATATTAATGATATTGTCGGATAGTTTACACAGTCAGTTGGATCCCCTTTTTTGGGAATAGGCACAAATATGGATCTCTTCCAGTCAGTTGGCCAAGTAGCTGTTTTCCAGATCTGTTGGCACAAATATGTTAACACCTCCAGTGCTGCATCTGTTTGTTGAAACATCTCTATTGGTATCCCATCAACTCCTGGAGCCTTGTGTTTTGCCAGTTCTTTCAAGGCAGCTTTCACTTCATCCTTCAACACCATTGGTTCTTCTTCATATGCAACCTCTTGGAATAGTTGGTCATCTACCAATTCTTTCTTGTATAATGACTCTGTATTCTTCCCATCTTCTTTTGATGTTTCCTGAATCATTTAATACTTTCCCTGTAGAATCTTTCACTACTGCCACTCGAGGCTTGAATTTTTTCTTCACTTCCTTAAGCTTGAGAAACACAGAGCATGTTTTTCCCTTTTGGTTTTATTAGAATCAAATAAGTGGGAAGAAAATGGCTTCACAAGTTACTTTTTAATTAGACAACATAATCTGGGTTTCTCTATGACTATATTGTACTTGCCTTATGATCCCTGTCAAGATAGAAGGGAGTGAGTCTCCTTTGGAGATGAGATGTCAGGAAAAATATGGGATCCTCACAGCATAGCCTTAGGGAGAGGACATGCAAGAAAAAGAAAAAACCTATCCCCTTATACAGGGAGGGAAGGAGAATGCTTGGGATTGCCTCAACTTGTGTCCTGGATGGTAAAAACAAAAACAAAAGCAAAAACATTGCTTGAGACATAATAAAGAAACTGCCCTCACTTCAGTTTGGGGTTTGGATTTGTTTGGAAGCCCGAAAGCTCACTTAGCATAAAATAAGGGTGCCCAGTAGAAGTAAACATGAAACTGCCCTGAAGAAAAATACTTCAGTTTAAGCCACATAGTATCCCAAGGACAGAACTACTAAAGACAAGCACCTGATCTAATGGTATAAAACAAGAGGAAGCTGGGTGTGGTGGTACACATTGATAATCCCAGCTACTGGGGAGGCAGAGGCAGGAGGATTGCAAGTTCGAGGCCAGAGGCAGCCTGTGTAACTACCTCAGATAAAAAATAAAAAGGAGGCTGGAAGTGAAGCCCAAAGTATTTGTGAGGTCCTAGGTTCAGAACCCCTAGTACTGAAAAAAAAAAAAAAAAAAAAGAGAGAGAGAAGAAAAAAAAATGAAAAGATGGTATCACACCAGGAAAACTTGAACATAAGTTTAATAGACTTTCTAGAAATGAAAAATATTGTAATCTTAAGTTTAAAAATCAGTGAAAGTGTTAGACAGTTAAAGAGGGAAATATTGAGTTGAAAGATGGAGCTGAAAAGAATTACCCAAAATCATAGCTATAAAAGAGAGATTCAGATATATAAAAGGGAGCAAGAAAAAAATCTAACATGAGTTCTAATAGGAGCTAATAGTGAGAATTAGGGAGAGGCAATATTTAAAATAAATGGATGAAACTTATCTAGAAATGATGAAAGGCATAACTTCTCATCTTTAGGAAGACGGACTGTATTCAAACTATCCATTCCTAAACACCAGGACACCTCAACTGGAGAAATGCTAAGTTCAAGAAGGAAACAGTGCATACATGAATGTTATCATGTTGTTCGGCTTAGTGTTAGTCAATATATTATTCATTATAGTATGTTTGAGGTGATAAGTTCTGGGGACTAGATAGTGGTGATAGTGCACCCACTAAATGTCACTGAATTGTTCACTTCAAAATGGTTAAAATGGTACTGTTTATGGGTTTTTCAACAGTAAAAGAGATTATATCCATAGATATAAAGGAAATAGCAAGGAAATCTACAATGCATCTTTTCCTAGATGGTTTTCTTAAAAGCTTTTTATATTGTAACAACTATAGGCACATAAGAAATGGCAAAAATATGACAGATATCTCATGCACCGATCACCCATTTTCCTCCTCCTCCTCCTCCTCCTCCTCCTCCTCCTTCTTCTTCTTCTTCTTTTTTTTCCCTCCGCCATTGGGTGTTGAACCCAGGGCCTCACGCTTGCATGCTCTACGAGTGCTGGACCACTGAGCTGCACCATCAGCCCACTTTTTTACTTTTTTGAGACAGGGTCTCGCTAAGTTATGCAGACTGCCTCTGGTCTCGAACTTGCAATCCTCCAGCCTCCGCTTCCTGAGCCGCTGGGATTATAGGCATGCACCACTGCGCCCGGCTTGATCACCCATTTTCTAATAATAGCATTCTGTAATATAGTACCTGCAGTACATTATCAAAACCAGGAAAATGACATTGGCACAATATAATTAACTAGACTATGGACTTTACTCAGAATTCTTGGTGGATTGTTTTAAAACCTATGAAATATCCAGTGCAGATTTCTACTAGTTAAGATGAACAATTTTACTATTCCTTTCTCATTGAAGAAAATTATTTTTTTAAAAAATGAGTTCTGAAATTCTAAAAACAATTCAAAGTTTTTCAATGTATTTTACCTTATTTAAGTATTTATGTGTTTGTATATTTATTTATTATTTGGGGGGCAGTGTTGAGACAGGGTCTTGCTCTGTATCCCAGGCTGGCCCCGAACATGATCCTCCTATCTCAGTTTCCTGAGTGCTGTATTACTGGCAAGGTGGGTTTTCATTTTATCTTTTAATATCTTCTTCAAGGCTAGGTTTGAATGAGGAGATTGGCAGTGGAGAGGAAGAGAAGAAAGTGGCTTGAAGAAAGAAACAAATGGATTTAAAAAATGGATTTGGACCAAGGCACTGTGGTGTATGCCTATAATCCCAGCAGCTTGGGAGGCTGAGGCAGGAGAATCATGAATTCAAGGTCAGAGGAATCTTTTGAAACTTAGTGAGACCTTGTCTCAAAATAAAACATAAAACAGGGGCCTGGGAGGTGCAGCTCAGTGGTAGAGCACTTGCCTAGCGTGCACGAAGCCTTGGGTCCAATCCTCAAGTACTGAAAAAAAAATGGACTTGGACATTATAGGAGATGGAGGATAATACGTGGCTTCTGGGTTCAGTAACTGGCTGTCTTAGTCCATTTTCTGTTGCTATGACAGAATACCTGAGACTGGGTAATTTACAAAGGGAAGAACTTTATTTTGGCTAACAGTCCTAGAGGATGGGAAGTCCAAGATCAGGCAGCTGTATTTTGTGAAGGCCTTTAGCTGCTTCATAACATGGAGGAAGTAAGAAGGGGAAAGACCAGGTGTAGTGGCACAAGGAATGCTGAAGGAGGATGATTGTAACTTCCAAGGCCAGCTGGGGCTTCATAGTGAGTTCCAGATGAGCTAAGCTATATAGAGCAACCCTGTCTCATAAAAACAAGGGGAAAGGCCAGGAGCAGTGATGTACTCCTATAATCCCCATGATTTAGGAGGCTGAGGCAGGAAGATGGTAAATTTGAGGCCAAAGGTAGCCTGTGTAACTTAGCGAGCCCCATGTCCTTAAAAATAAAAAATGGGCTGAGGGTGTAGCCCAATGGTAGAGCAATTGCAAAGTATGTGCAACGTCCTGAGCTCAACCCCCAAGTACCACAAAAATAAATAAATAAAAATAATAAATAAGAGAGAAGGAGGAGGATGAGGAGGAGGGAAGGAGGAGGAGGAGGACGAAGAAGGAGGAGGAGGAGAAGAAGGAGGAGGAGAAGAAGGAGGAGGAGGAGGAGGAGGAGGAGGAGGAGGAGCAGGAGCAGCAGCAGCAGCAATGGAGGAGGAGGTGGAAGAAGAGGATGGGGAAAGAAGGCACATGCAACAGGGGATAAGGGGCTGAACTCCCAAAGTAACTAATCCAGTCTGCTCCTGGGAGAAAGCATTTATCCATTTATGAGGGCTCTGTCCCCATTACCCAAATGCCTCCCACTAGGCCCTGCCTCCCAGCACTGCAGCACCAAGGGCCTTATGTTTTAACCCATGATTGTTGGGGGAGCATACTCAACCCATAGCACTGGAGGGATGAGGGGAACATTTACTGAGACAGGGAAGTCTTGGGAAGGCTTACAGGGAAAATCCTGAGTTCAGACTCAGACTTGTTCTGGTGAGATGGCTCTGAGACATCTACATGGAATTCCACTTATAAAGAAGCAAGACAAAGTCTGTACCTGTCCCTGTGGGTCATAAGTGTAGGCTGTTTGTGTATTAGAGAAAAGATAGAGTGGTGACTTTTTCCAGGCAGGCTACAGGTGAGCAGTCACAATGAGTACTTTGTGATGAGATCTATGGTATAACTGGGATGACACTGAATATTAATCTTTCCCCTGGCAGGGAGCATTTGGGACACAACATAGTTACCTCTCTGCCCTGGCATTTTCCATCACAGGCCCAGTGAGGGTCCTTTTTGCCGGTGAGCAAATAGATGGGGAGGCAGGAGATGAGAGGCTGGAAGGAGATGAGGGCGGAAGCTTGGAGAGTGGTGGAGGCTGATAGGATAGAGGGATGCTGGTGCTGTCCTGTGGCCTGAGCCCCATGTCCTTGCAGGTGGAGAAGCCAGTGTGCTGCCTGCCACGCAAGCCATTACCTGGGCCAGACATGAAGCACTGGTGGCAGATTTTTGTCTTGGGGGTCTTCTGGTTGCTCATCTTGTGGCTGATGGCCCCCGATCTGGATCTGACACGTGAATCAGCACCCCAGGAAAAGTGGATATACTCGGTACGATGGCACTGCTGGGGTTGGGGTTTAGCTCAGTTGGTAGAGTGCCACTCTGTGCTCTCTGAGGCATTCGGTTCAATTCCCAGCACTGCAAAAATGGGAGAAGGATGTGGCAATCCACTTCCAAAGCAATCTTGAAACAATCAGTCATTGAAGACCCTATGAGGGTCGCTAGGAGTCAAACATGGCTCAGTGGCACCTAACAATAATGGCATTGCAATTGCCCTATGTTCAAATTTGGGAAGTGTGGCTGCCCTTCTGGGACCCTCAACTGCTCTTCCCATCACCACACAGTTGAAGAATGGAGCTGATTTGAAACATGCCATGAGAAGACCTTAGGGTGCCTGAGGAGGACAGAAGTTCTCTGGTGGCTGGTCAGTGGTCACCGCTGAGCCATGCTCCATCCCTTTTCCTCCACAGGCCTAGCCTGTCTCCCATTGTCTGGCCCAAATCCTTGCCCTTGGCCTAGCATAGTGTCTCTCCCTTCTTCCACCTCAATCCCTGACCTCTGGCTGCAGGTTTTACCTGCTCAGGCCACTTCCTTCCACTGGGGCTGATACCTGGCCCCGCCCCAGCTTCCTCTTCCTGCTGTTACTAGGTCATGAACTCAGTGAGTGAGCCTGGGAAAGTATGGAAGAAGTTGTTGACAGTGATTCCCAGACCCTTGGTTCACCATTTTGACTTCCACTGTGGGACGTGTGTGGTGCTGCGGAACTCACAGATCCTGCAGGGCTCAGCCTTGGCAACATCCAACATTACATGGACTTCAGGTGGGTACTGGGGAGAGGGTGAGTAAAGCTAAGGTGAGGCCTGCCCTAGGTTCAGTCAGTTTTTGCTTTTTCCCAGGATGAACCTGTCCCCCTGTCCAGGGCTTTTAGGCATAGATGGGGAAACCAAACCACAGATCCCTTCATCTGTCTCAGGAATGCCAGTGACCAGGGTTCCTGGAGGTGGCAGCAGCAGCAGTTGCTGCAGCTTCCTCATCTCCTGTGGACCACAGAGGCCCTGAGTGACAAGGTTGCGGGGAGATATTCCCAGCCATTCTTACTGTATAAGTGAGAGGAGGTCACTTCAGTGGAAGAAGGGAGGGGGGCAGTCTTGGGGACAGTCTATGCTGGCTTACTAGGGATACCTCCAGGACTTTCCCAGGTCTCAGGAGCTGTCTGAACTGCTACCACCTGCATTTCTTTCTTAGATTTTGGAGGATGGTCTGGTTCCCTAGAGGAGTGAGATAGTTAAGAAAAAGTGAGGGGACACAAAACGAGAAGCATGTGGCTGAGGGCTGCTGTGGGAAGGGCCTTAGGCCAGCCCTCCTCTTCTTCCCCAGTTACAACCAGGGGAACTGGCTGGACAACCAGAGTCAGTATCTATCCCTGGGGCTCAAGAGTGTGGTCTGTGCCATGTACACCTGTGCCCAGATGGGAAACGTTCTTGGTTTTTTGTTTGTTTTGATTTGATTTGTTGAGACAGGGTCTTGTTATGTAGCCCCACCTGGCCTGGAACTCACTCTGTAGCCCACGCTGGCCTTGAACTTGTGGCACTCCTCCTGCCTCTGCCTCTCGAGTACTGGGATTATAAGAGTATGCTACCATGTTGAGTGGAGAAAGGTTCTTGTACCCTCCTCCCTTAAAATATATGTTCCCCATTGCCTTCAGCATTCAGTCTAAAAGTTTCTGTCTGGCTTCCAAGGCCCTGCATGAGCTGACCCTTCCCTTGCTTCCTTTCTCCCAGGTGCTCACAATGGGCCTCTCAGGGTTCCCACAATACACTAGCTTCCTCATGCCTTCTTGCAGGCTGTCCCCGTTACCTGGAATGTCCTTCTCATCTCTCCCTGGAGGAACGTCCTCTAGTGTCATGGAGAACAGCTAGCTGATGCTCTTTTTGGGTTCCAGGGTGACTCTATGAGATGGTTTATCTCCTTGTGTCCAGGTTCTGTCTTCCCAGGAGACAGTGAGCTCTATTTTGTCCCAGAGGAGCCCTGTCACACTAGTTGTTCTAAGAGGGGAGGTGGTGTAAGGAGAGGATTAAGTTTGCTGACATACACATCCCTCTCTCATCTCCCAGGCCACTCTCTTTGGATTTGGATCAGAACAGCAACGAAAGTGGTTCCATTCCTGGGAGAATGGTAATCAGACCAAAGGCCCTGTGGATATCCCGTCTATGAAAAATATAGAGCAGAAATGGAAGCTGGAGCATGCGGGCAAGCTCACCATCATCACGAATGAGGCCATATAAATCCTAATCCTTTGAGCCTGAATGCTGGGGAGTTTTCATCATTGTAACAGTAGCAGCAAGACTGCAAAGACATTCAGGAGAAAAGGGCAAGAGGAAATTATATGGAGATCAGTCTAGTACTGAATAAAATCCTGGCCTGATTCTCTTACTTGCAAGCACATTTGTCTGGGGAGGAAGGGCCAGATCTCAGGGACAATGTTTATGATAATTTCTCCACCTTATCCTCTGAATCATGCAGGAGGTATAAATTTAGACCTGACTCCAGGCAAAAAAATGCCTGCAAGTGTACTGTGGCATCTGATCCTATCCTGTCAGATCTTGGAAGCTAAGCAGGGTCAGGCCTGATTAGTACTTGGCTGGGAGACCGCCTGGGAACACCAGGTGCTGTAGGCTTGGGAGAAGGACCTGGCAACCCATTCCCAAAAACCAATCAGCCATTGAAAACACGACAGTAGTGTTTCCTCTGTTGTACATAGGGTTACTATGAGTCGGACAGCGACTTGATGTCACTTAATAAACAACAGCCAATGCTCAGCCTGCTTCCCCTGCCTCATTTATTCCTTCCTTTAAAAGTCACAATGAAGGTGCTTGACCATAGTCCCGTTCCCCCCCCCTCCCCCGCCTCACTGCTGATACCAGTGCTTCTCCTGACAGGCCCTGTATGGCATGCTATGTTCTCCCCAGAGACCGAAGTATAACAAATTCTTTGTTTTGTTTTTCCTTTGTTTGTTTTTGGGTCAAGTTCTGTCTATGTAGCCCAGGGTAGCCTGGAACTCAAGATCCTCATGTCTTTGCCTCCCAGGTGCTGAAATTATAGGCATATGCCACCATGCTTGGAGTGAATATAACATATTCTAAAACCATCTGATTTCTTAATCTGTGTCTGACCTCCTCAGATCTCAATGAAGATAACATAGGTAAAACACTACTACAGATGGATGTTTTGCTTTTTGTATCATACTGTAGGCAAAACATATGAGTCATAAAATGACAGAATGCATGTGTTATTATCCTTGATGATATGTAAATATTGAAATTGGGAAATATAAGGTAGGGAAGAGAAAGTCAGGGTGCTAAGGTTTTAAAATGAGAGGTCAAGAGATACTATCTTTAACTGATGGGACAAGACCTAAAGATTATAAGGCATACTTTAAATTACACATGGAACTAAGAGAGATTATCACTAAACTTAAAGAAAATTTTTTGGGGCATGGCATTTGATATAAGTCAATTGAAATGCTATAAATCATGATGCAAATGTCAATGAACAAGGCATAATGTTGACTGATTAAAAACATGGATGGATCTGCAGGACATTATGTTAAGTGAAATGAGTTAGGTGCAGAAAGACAGTTCATAGTTTCATTTAGAAATGATATGTAAGCCAGGCATGCTGGCATATGCCTATAATCTCACCACTCAGGAGACTGAGGCAGGAGGATTGTAAATTCAAGGCTAGCCTGGGTTACATAGTGAGTTCAAGTTTAGCTTGGGCTACACAGTGAGACTATCTCAAAAAACCAAAACCAAACCAAACAAACAAATCAAAAATGAAAGAAAGAAAGAAAAAAAGAAAAACAAAGAAAAAAAAAAGAAATGTGAAGTCTAAAAAATCTGATCTGATACAAGTAGAGGACAGGACTGTGTTGTTGTTAGGTGCTGTTGAGTTGGGTTCTACTCATAACGACCCCATGTACAGGAGAACGAATCACTCCCCGATTCTGTGCCAATCACTCAATCTTATTTATGTTTAACCCAATTGCTGCAGATGCTGTCAATCCCTCTAGTTGAGGGTTTTCCTTTTTGTCATTGACCTGCCACTCTCCCAAACACAATGTCCTTCTCCAGAAATTGGTCCCTCCCAACTACATATCCCAAATAAGTAAGATGCAGTCTAGCCATTCTTGCTTCCAAGGAGCACTCTGGTTACACTTCTTTTGGGACAGATATGTTGGTTCTTTTGGCAGTCCATGGTATATTCAATATTTGTCTCCAGCACTGTAATTCAAAAGCATCAATTCTTTTCCTGCCTCCCTTGTTCAATGTCCATCCAACTTTCACAACCATATGATGCGACTGAAAATACCATGGCATGAGTCAGGCACACCTTTGCCTTCAATGTGACAGCTTTACTTTTCAACACTTTAAAGAGATCTTTTGCCATAGCTTTTCCCAATGCAATGTGTCTTTTGATTTCTTCATTGCTGCTTCCATGGTTGATTGTAGAACCAAGTAAACCAAAATCTTGGACAACCTCAGTCTTTTCTCCATTTATTGTGAAGTTGCACACTGACCCAGTAGTAAGGATTTTGTTTTGTTGATGTTTAGTTGCAATCCATACTGAAGGCTATGTTCTTTGATCTTCATCAATAAATGTTTCAAGTCCTCTTCACTTTTAGCAAGTAGAGTTGTGTCATCTGCATAACGCAAGTTGTTAATGAGTCTTCCTCCAATCCTTATGCTGCGTTTTTCATAAAGTCCAGCTTCTTGGATTATTTGCTTAGCATAGAGATTGAAGAGATATGGTAAAAGAATACAGCCCTGATGCACACCTTTTTCGACTATAAACCAAGCAGTGTTTCCTTGTTCTGTTCAAATGACTGCCTCCTGGTCCATGTACAAATTTCTCACGAGTACAATTAGATGCTCTGCTATTCCCATTCTTCACAGTGTTATCCATAATTTGTTATGATCCACACGGTCAAATCCCTTTGTATAGGTGATGAAACATAGATAGATACCTTTCTGGTAATCTCTGCTTTTGGCTAATATCCATCTGACATCAGCAATGATGTCCCTGGTGCCCTGCCCTCTTCTGAATTGGCTTGATTTTCTGGCATTTCCCCATCTATATACTGCTGCAGTCGCTTTTGAATGATCTTTAGTAAAATTTTGCTTGCATGTGATTTTAATGATATTGTTCAATAGTTTCCACATTTGGTTGGATCCCCTTTCTTGGGAATAGGCACAAATATGGATTTCTTCCAGTCAGTTGGCCAGGTAGCTGTTTTCTAAATCTCTTGGCATAACACATTAGCACTTCTAGTGCTGCATCTGTTTGTCGAAACATCTCTATTGATATTCCATCAATTCCTGGAGCCTTGTGTTTCACCAATTTCTTCAAGACAGCTTCTACTTCATCCAATATCATTGGTTCCTCATCATATGTAATCTCTTGAAATGGTTGGTCAGCCACCAATTTGTTTTTGGATAATGACTTTGTGTATTCCTTTCATCTTTTTTTGATGTTTCCTGCATCATTTAATATTTTCCCTGTAGAATCTTTCACTATTACCACTCAAAGCTTGAATTTTTTCTTCAATTCAGTGGCTGCTAAATACTGGGGTGGGGAAGAGGTTGGTCAACAGATATGATACAAAGTTCTAGTTAGATAGGAAGAATATGTTCTGGTGTTCTATTGGGCAGTAGAGTAAGTATAGCTAATGAAATTGTATCTTTCAAAATAGAATTTTAAATATTCTTACCACAAAGAAATGGGCTGGGGTTTAGCTTAGTTGGTAGAGCACTGCTCTATACTGAAGACCCAGGTTTGATCTTCAGTTCTGTAAAAACGGGTGGATGTGGCAATCTACTCCTGAAGCAATCCCAAAACAATTAGTCATTTAAAACCCCATGAGGGTCGCTATGAGCTAGACCCAATTTGATGGCCCCTAACAACCACCACAAAGAAATAATACATGTTTGAGATGACGAATATACATTATCTCTAGTCAATATCGTTGTGTGGAAACATCACATTGTACTCTATAAAACATGCTCAATTATTATGCCAATAAATAAAAAATAAAAAAAATCCTGTCTGACCGCTATGATTTTTTTTTAATTGTGTGAATTGATCTTGATAATAGTTTTCAAAAAAGAAAAGAAAGTAAACCCTGGGAGGTTTTAAGGGTTGCATGTACCAAATAGTCACTTTCATCAAAATGTTAAATTCTCTCCAACCCAGGAGGTTCGCAGTGGCCCTTCCTTGTCCCTCTCTGCTCCCTGCTCATCCATCCCAGCCTTGCCTCATGTCCTGTCACTACTTATGCTTTTGACTCGATAGGCTTTACTCCTGAGCCTCCTGTGCCCTCTGCACTGAACGCCAAAGTGAAGGAGGAGGCCTTGCTCATGAGCTGACATGGGAGGAGGTCACAATATGTCCTCTATGATGAGACAGGTCCTTGGCACAGCTGGGGCATTAGGCATCAGTCTCCTTGGGGAGGCCACAGGACACAAGAATCGTTACCTCTCCTTAGCCTCTTGTTGCCATTCTCTTTAGTGGCTGGCAGGCAGGTAGGGAGGCTAAAAATGAAGTTTTGGGAGGTGTAGAGCATCAGGAGACGGATGAAGCCGCCAGGACAAAGGGTGCTGAGGATACCTGTGGCCCGAGACTCTCTCCCTTCCTTGTGCCAGGTGTCACAGCCAATCTCCTATCTTCCAGAGCACCATCGTCAGGGCCAGAGATGAGGGCTCAATACTGGAAGCTGGGTCTGATAGCTGCCTGTGTGTTTTCATTATGGCTGATGGTCTTCTTCCTGAGCCTGGAATCTAGCCAGAAACATCTCCATAACATGGACAGTATACAGTCAAGGACATGCCACTGCTCCAGAAACCCTTCTAGAGAGTGCCACTGCTTGCAAAAGGCCCATCAATGCTCTGCCTGCCTCCACATACCTGGAGAGTCTGACTGGTTTGACAGTCGCTTTGAAAGGGCCATTGAGCCCTTGGAGAGGTCAGAAGACTCCATGGCCTATGATGCTCTGGTGGTGTGGCTGGTCAGTGTACATTCTTAGTCTCTTCCCACTCCCTGCTCCCAACCCCAGGCTCCAGCCATCTCTTCCTCATGGTCCATGCTCTGATCTTCTCCAGGTAGCCAGAGCCCAGACTAAGCCCCTAAATTCCTCCCTCCTCTGGCTAGGATCTTCACAGACTCACATCAGAGAAGGAGGTTGCAAGTAAGCAGTTGACTGATGTATCTCCCAGACGTGCCCTGGGCAATGTGGGGTCCAGCTGCTGGACCTGTGCAGTGGTGGGAAACTCAAGGTCCCTGCGGGGCTCTGGTCTTGGCTTCATTATTGATCAACATGATATGGTGCTCAGGTAAGTCCAGGGTAGAAGTTAGAAACCAGAAAAGGCAAGACAAGCTTTCCTCCTTCAAATGACCACCCTTCCTTCCTTCCCAGAATGAACCTGGCCCCTGTCAAAGGCTTTGAGACAGATGTGGGGAATAAGACCTCCATGTTCATTATGTACCCAGAGATGGCCAATGCTGAGGCTCCTGACACCCAGCTGCTGTTGCTTCCATTTAATTCGTCTGCTCTGCAGTGGATCATGAATGTACTGCATAAAGACAACAACTACATCTTGAAGCCAAGAAATCCTGGGTATGTCATGAGGGGTGGGCATTGTGGGGAGTGACAATGGGGACTCAAAAGAGAGCCTTGCTGAATATTGGGGCACCTCAAAGCTTGCCTAAGCTTTGGAGCTGAACTCTCCCCCACCTCAATCCCTTTTTAGATATCAGATATTCCAGTTCTCAGGTGGAACAAAAGAGAACAGAGACAAGGTGAGGGACCCAAGAGTAAAGGGTAAACGGGGAGGAAGATGTGCTGTGGGTGGCCGTGGCACAGGCTACATGTCAGCATGATCCCTTCATGTTCCTTAGGTTCGGATGATCAACCTCTCCTTCCTCAGGTATATCCAGGAACACTGGCTAGAAAACCAGGGTCAGTATCCATCCTTGGGGTTTGTGGCTCTGGTGTATGCCCTGCACACCTGTGACCAGGTAAGACATTTTCTGCAACTTACAGACCTTCATTCCTCTGCCACTAAAACTTTCTGTCTTCTCAGTGACTTTAATTTAAATCTAATTTTTTTTTTTTTTTGGCCTGGCTTTCAAGACTTGGCAGGATCTGATCCTTATCTCCTATCTCCCAGGCCCTATGCTGGGATTCTCCAAATCGCCTCAGCTACCTTGTGCTTTCTTACACAACTGGAATGTCCTTCTCTTGTCCTCTGGGAAACCTTTTCTCTACTCTCAATCAATGCAAACAGTTTGTTGATGCTCTTTTCTGGGCTCCTGACTCTGAGTATTCGGAGTCCATCTTCCCTGGAGAAGATGAGCTCATTCCTCTGCCCAGCCCCAGAGGAAGCCTGCATGCTGGGGGCTGAGTGTGCCTTTGCTGGATTGGCAGGTGCATGTGGGGGCTGGGCAGGCCCATGGCCATTTTCTGTCTTATCTCATCTTCCAGGTATCCTTGTTTGGTTTTGGAACTGACCGACTCAAGATGTGGTCCCATTACTGGGATGATGGATATTTATTTGAGGATGTCATGCAAATGTTCCCTGAAGAAGAAAAGGTCATCTATAAACTTCAGTGTGAAGGAAAGGTTGCTGACTATAGCCGAAATATTTCCACTGGAGGCCCCCCAAGGCAGACAGCCAAAGGGACCTGAGAGGTTCAGGAGGCTGGACTTCAAGTGGACCCAATGGAGATGGAGATCACTCTGCTACTGAATAAAACGACACCTTATTTCTCTCATTGGCTTCCTGATGGCACTAAAGGGATACATTTCTCCTCCTTTTTTTTTGGCTGTACTTGGGGGTTGAACTCAGGGCCTCATACGTACTATGAAAGCACTCTACCACTGGATTGCACCCCCAGCCCATTTAAAAATTTTTATCTTGGGACAAGATCTCACTAAGTTACATAGGCTACCTTTGGTCTTGAACTTGTGAACATCCTACCTCTGCCTCCTGAGTGGCTGTGATTATAGTGTTGAGCCACCGTGCCCAGCTATAGAATTCTATTTCCATTACTGATTCTCAACAGCAAATGTGTCATCATGTGGCTCAAATCCTATACCTTACCAAAAAATAAAGGGAAAATAATGTGTAGTTGAAAACAAATGAACTTGGGTATCAAATTGATAACTACCAGAAAAAATTATTTCAAATTTCTTTAGAGTTCTATACACTGAACAGGCTTTATAGGATATTTCCTTGGAAAAGGAACTATAAAACATTTTAAACTTCACTTAATAGATTTAGCATCGTACTGGTATGATTTTTTGAAATTATATAAGAAATATCAAAATAAACAATTACTTTAATATTATTGGGGACTAGGCTTTAGCTCAGTTGGTAGAGTGTTGTTCTGTGCTCTCTGAGGCCCAGGGTTCCATCCCCAGAACCACAAAAATGGGAGAAGAATCAGGCAGCCCACTCCCGAACAATCCTGAAACAATCAGCCACTGAAAATCCTAGGAATAGCAGAGAAGCACTGACATAGTGCTGGGCATGGCACAGTGTCAGAGAGTGTTGTACATAGAGTCAGTATGAGCTGGACCCGACTCAACAGCACCTAACAACAACATTAATATTATTTGGGACCAAATACAAGAGCAGCACTGTCTCACTAGCCAAGTTTTCTATTGGGCATTAGGCATATCAACTAGAGGTGACCCTTCCTATAGGGAGGTTATATTTACCTGACTATAACATAAAAACCCCATGACATTAAATTCATACTGGAAAAATAGTTCAATTTATTTATTTTAATTAATTTATTTGTGGTAATGGAGATTGAACCCAGGATTTTGTGCACCCAAAGCATGCACTGTACCACTGAGGTACACCCCTGGCTCTAAGTTTATTTTTATTGTGGTAAAATATACATAAAATTTACCACTAATTATTTTAAATACTTAAATGTACAGCTCAGTGAGATTAAGTACATTCACATTGTTGTGTAACAATTATCACCTTGAACTCAGTTGTCACAAATATTTTCTTTTTTGCTCTTTCAAAATATATTTTGTGCTTCTGTCTGAACAACAACATCCCAGTAACAATGATCAACCACAGAACCTAGATTTTATTTTCTAAGTACTTTTTTTCAAATAGAAGATTTCAGGTCTGGACAAGAGAAGTACAAGGAAACCCTGGATATCAAATATAGGACAATTTGAGAATCAAAAATAGCAACTATCATGACTTGGGGTGCAGCTCACTGTGGTAGAGGGCTTGCAATGTATGTGCAAGACCTTGGGTTCAAACTGCAAGTACTGTAAAGAAAAAAAAAAGTGACCAAAGAGTTTTCCTGTCCCCAACTGCCTCTTGCTAACCCTCACTGGGAGTAGATGATGACTGTTAGAGAGATGTACCACCCCAGCCTCTGCTCAGGTTCTCATCCTTTTTCATTCCCCATTGAACTGCTGGTGGAGTCTATGACTATAGCTCCCCATTTTCCCCAGGGCCTGGTGTCTGATTCAGCCTGTGTTTACTGTGTGCCTTGTCTCATGGGACAAGAATGAAGTCTTAATGAGGGCTTTGAGGCTGGTGGCTGGCTGATGCTCACCTGTGGCTGTTTTTGCTTTTTGACCAGGAAGTTCTATCCTGACTGAGCTAGCTGACATCATACTTCCAGACCCTTTCCTTGGCCTCATCCCGGAAGCAGCCAGTGAGTCTCCTCTGGGGACCTGTGTCCTGGTTCTGTCTTTCCTAGAGATAAGCTCTTTCTAGTGGTTATTGTAGAGCTTTGTGACATGGAGGTTTAAGGAGTACTTACCAAATGAATGAAAAGCTGGATTAGAGGCAGGGGCTGCAACCACCCTGGCTCATTGGCCAGGTTTCTCTGTTTAGCACTGGGCAAACTGAATAGGTTTATCCTTCATGCAGGGAAAATGGTTATATGCAATAGCACTTGCCAGGTTATCTGTCAGCTGGAACAGGAGAGTACCCTTGGACAGCAATAACATGACCTATGGAGCTGGAAGATTAGCAGGCATAGCATTAAGCTTGACAGGAAACCAAGATGAGCACAGCTCGCTTGCCCAGTCCCTGGAATTGCTACTCTATTTCTAGTCCGTACCCACTCTGTAGACTGCGACTTTATCTTGTATATGTAACCATCCTGATCCAACAGCACAGCATGTAGTAAGTTCATGCCACCTAACAGGGGTCAGCAAGTTCCTGAATTAGAAAATTCTTCCTTAATTCCCTTGATGTGCTACTGCTGCTGTGCTGCACAGGTGAGAACAGCAGCCAAGGACTAATGCAAAGACCCCGGGTTTATTATTAAAGGGGAAGATGAGGGAGAAGGTGAAGCGCTGAGAAAACAAATTCCAGACAACAGTGTAAGCAAACCTCCCTGCACTTGCACCCAGGATGCTCACAACCTGGACAGAGCACCACGTGCTGCTTCCAGGCCTTGTGAAATGCAGTGGTCTTGTCAGGTGGAAGACAGCAGATGCCCCTCGGCCAGGGCAAGGCACTCCTCGAGCAACTGCAGCTAGGCAGGCAAAGGTGATCTGCCTCATTCTCGTGAGAGCTGGGGCCCTCTCCAGGCTTGCAAGTTTCCATCCTTTTCCTGGGAATGCCAGCTGACCTGGGGCTCCTGGGTGGGGTAACAGAGCCAGACCATTCCTTTGGCAAATCTGTAGCTGTGTGGAGGAGCCATGACCCCCTCTACAGTCATTGGTCTGTGTGCCACCAGGCTGGCTTGTATCCTGCCCTGCTGAGGCTGCTACCTGGAGGTGGCTTGGGTAGTGCTGGAGCTGGGGTATGGCAAGGCTGATCCTGGGGATGTCAGACTTTGAGTCAGGGACTCGTCCAGCTTGCGGGTCTCAGCTTCCAAGACAGTGGCCTCGGGGGCCTGGGCCACAGTGAGAAGGGAGTGGGACAGGCTGTGGTGCAGGCCTGCTAGCTCACGGCTGGTCTGCACAGAACGAGCGATATAGTCCTGCCTGTGCTTCCGCTCCAAGGCCAACTGGGCTCGCAGCACAGCCACCTAGTGGGCAGGGAAACCAAGAGGGAGAACAGCTGAGGGCCCTGAAGCCGTCCCAACTCTTCTGCTCTGTGCTCATGTGCCCCACACTGGAATCAACTCTATTACATACACAAACCTCAGAGTCAGACTTTAGGGTGTTGGGGGGAAGGGCCCCGAGGACTCAGAGAATCCAGGAACTCCTAACCTTGCCTGCATAGGTGACACAAATAGGGAGCTCAAAACAGCAACAAAACCACTCATCAACTTTACTGAAAGGAAATTTACAAATAATAAAGTACCCAGTGAGTATTCTGCTAAGTTTGGTAATGGATACACCAATGAATAAACCCCTATCCCAACTAGGATATGGACCATTTAAACGGCTGCAGAAAAGTCCCATTGTGCTCCTTTTGGAAGGTTTTAGAACACCTTCCAACTTAATGAGATTGGGGTGAGGTCTGGGTACCAGGAGTTTTTCAAAGTGCAGGTAAGGTTGCAGAATCACTGAGGAATCTTTTATTTCTCAGGCGAGTGGACTGAGACGAACAGAAGGTGGAGCTACTGGGGTCTCAGGGTGGTCCAGGGCAGGGGCAAGGCAAGAGGCACCTAGGGTGCAAATACAAAGAGGTGCTCCAGGTGGAGAGTGAGCGCCTCCTTACATGCCGCCCCAGGGACATGCCCTGCTTCACACTGTCAGGACTCAGGACTGCTTTGTAAGAGTTTAATAGAATTCAAAAGAAACAGAGCCTGCTAGACAGGACTACTGATATTTGAAACAGGCAGAGACATAAAAATTCCACGCTTCCTGGGCTTCGAGAGAAAGAGTGAACTGAACCTTTAGGTGGTGCCTGTGAGGCAAGAAGGCTTTGATGTAGTTTCCCTCAGTGTGGCAGCTCCCTGAGCTATGTCCAGCCCCCTCTGTCTGGTGCGCTGGTGACAGTCCTGCTTTCAGGGTGCAGCTGAGGGCAGAGGCCAGCACAGTGCTGCTTGCTCTAGTCTGTCCTGGACCCATGTACTCATCAGCCAACTTCCTTTTCCGTTCCCTTCCTCAGTGTGAACCTGGAGGTCGGCCTGGACCCTGCTTGCTGTGCCCCCTTCAGCCTAAGCACATGCCAGGAGGGGATGGGACTAAGGCCCTGCCTGCTTCCTAGGGAGACTGAAGTTCTTCAAAGGCTGCACCTACCTTCCCTCTCCCTATTGGAAGTGCACAAAGTGCCGAGCACATAGTAGATACTAGAGTGCTGTTGCCAGAGTGGTTAGAAGAGGAATGAATCCTTCCAGAACCTACCTCTTTCTGCAGGTCAACCATATGCTCGGCATCTGAGGATGTCCTCTGTCCTCTTCCATCCTAAGGAAGACAAACACCAATCTTTTTGGAGTGGGCCTTCCTGCTCTGGGGTTTCCACAGGCACCCTGCCTCTGCTTCTGCTGCAAGGCCAGCTGGGCTCCCATCAGGGTCACTGCTGAGCCGGCTGATCTGAGATCCTTATCCTGTCCTGGGGGCCTGGGCCAGGACTATGGGACAGAAGTGCTTGAACTCTGACTGAACCTCTATAGGGAGTGGTCTGGAGATCCAGGAGAGCGCACAGCAGCAGAAAGGGCAACACTCATGGATGTCTGATGCTGAACACTCAAAAGGCTTAGATGGCATTTGACGGCATTTGCTTCCTTCAGGCACTTTTTATTTAACATAAATACACCATGCATCTGAATTGTGCCAGCTGTGGGTTGGAATTGAGGATGCAGAGGGGAAGGAAGGCATGGTCCCTGCCTTGGGAAGCTTTCATTAAAGGGAGAGTTGGAGATGCTCAGCCACCGGCATAGGCTGAGCGGCAGGTCTATGGATGAGCACACCTCAGCTAAAACAGTGATAGTTTAACGTGGTCTTCCCCAAACACCTTGCCCCAAAAAAGGATAATCTTGTAAACTCAGTACTGGGAGGAAGTCTAAGAGATCCACAAGGCTGCAATCAAGCTTGTAGGAAGCACCACATGACACCCCTATGCCAGGTACTCTGGCCAAAGCCCAGTGAGCCCTGTTCCTGGGTCAGCCTGAGGCACTGGTCTGGAAGCGAGCTGATCTGAGCTCCTCAGAATGCAGGACTCCTAGCCTTGACTCCACCCCTACCAACAGATGCTGGGCCTTCTTTTCAGGGAAAGGACAGACTGAGCAGTGCTGAGTAGGACAGAATCCAGTCAGGAGAGAATCTCCACAATGGCTGGAGTGGCTGTCTTCCCTTCAAGGATGGTCTGGGATATGCACTACAGACAACTGAGTTTCTGGTGCTGGGGGTGTGGTGAGGAAAACAGGTAAACCTGCTGGGTGGGTGATGAGGCCACAGCTTCGCTGATCTCCAGGGCCCCTGCCTGGGGTGCACGCATGGAAGCCCTCTTCAGCTTCCTCCGCTCTCGTTCCACCTGCCAAGATGCAAGCGGGAAATCAGGTCTTGACTTAGAGCCAGGGCATGCGTAGGAGTGAGTGAAAAGGAAGAGCAACTACGGCAACAGAGACTCTTCAGGTGCGGGCAATATGTACTAGAGCAGCCCTGAGTGCAAATAAGCACTCCTGGGGAGAGAAGGTAGGCCACCTCTCAGGCCTTCAAACTTTTTCTGTAGCAAGTATTATAGGCTTTCTGTGGGCCAGTCCAGATCTATTGCAACTCTTCAGCTCCATTGTTGCAGTGGGCAGGCAGCCACAGACAATGCACACCTGTTTTCCAGTAAAGCTTTAGAAACAGGCAGCAGGCTGGCTCTGCTCATAGGCTGTGGTTTACTGACACCTGCTTCTAGGGGCTGCATGAGAAGTGGAGATGCATGCCTACTGGACCCCAGAGGCCAGCAGAAGTTACCGACCTGCTCCAAGGTGGTCCGCAACTGGACGTTGTGGTGCTGCAACCTGCTCCGGTCAATCTCCAGCCATGCCACTGCCTGCTGTAGGTGTTCAAGCCTTTGTCTCCAAAGCTGCTTCTCCATTCCAGAACTAGGCTCAGCCTCCACTCCTGAGACCTGTGGGGAAGAGCTATGAGCCTCACCAGGGCAGCACCACAGACAGGTATGGGACTAGACAGAGGGCAAAGGGACCAAATTGGCAAGACTGGGCTCCAGGGAGCCAATTCCCAAGGGAAGGGAACAACCCCTGAGAGGACTTCCCTCCTGAGTCACTGCTCCCACCAGACCCAGCCTACCTCTCCAGGCTGTGCATCCTGCTCTGCTCTAGGCCCTGGCTCCTCTCTGCTGGTCAAGTGTGCACTGCGTAGCTGCTCCTCCTCCAGAGCCTGTCTGGTGAGCACCAGCTCCTCCTGGGGTACAGAGGTATGGGACAGGATCACATCATACCAACCTCATATCCAGACCTGCCTCACCCTCCATTTTCATAAAGAACAGTTTGATTTTCTCAGCAGGGTATAGTCTTGGTTTTCCTGGGGTCCCTGAGCTATTCTATTCTAGAACCTTCATTTTCCAGATGGATAAAACAAAGGAGCAGAGAGAAATCTTCCCTAGGATTCATGGTGAGCTTGCAGGTAACTTAGGACCAACGCCTCTCTCGGTTTAGATTTGATAAAGCCAAGCGAAAACCTGGGGCACTAGTGTGTTACAGAAAGAGCAAGAACTGAGTCACATGGAACTGGTTGCTATATCACCACTTACTGGCTTTATGACTTGGGTCAAAATTTGAGTTTGTTCCAAACCTCAAATTCCTCATTTATAAAATGACTACCTCCCCCAAGAAACATGGATCAAGCCCTCGGAGTTAAGTTCCTTTGGATGGAAGAGGAGAGCTAATGTCAGACAGTTTCTAGGTGCCCTGTGTTTCATTAACAATAATGGTCAAGAAGGGAGGCAGATATGAGGAAACAAGTGCGTGTGTATAGGAGAGGCTGTCAGGAAGAAGGGAGCGTTCAAAAGCCTAGCTTGGTCCAGACTGTTAGATCTAACCCATCTTGGCCAGTTACCAGCTGTGTGACTTTGGACAACTTAACTTCTCTGTCATTTCTCAACTATCACATTTGCACAGTATCAATCCCTTCTTTTTAGGGTTGTGAGAGAAAGTGAGAGTAATAGTTCCTGGCATGTAAAATGCTTCTCAAAAAATGGCACTGGAGCCATGAGGCCTCTGAGTGTTTGAGCGGGGAGTCGATGAAGCCTAACCCTAAGTAACCCAAGAACATGGCTAAATAGTACTCTCTTATTCCCCTACATGCCTTCCTTTTGCTGTGCCTGTGAGGATGGGCCTAATTGCTTTTTTCGGAAGCACTTGGTACATATTGCCTCACTGCACACTATCATTTCCTATCTTATCGACGAGAAATCCAAGAGTCAGAGAAGTGAAGGCACTTATCCAGAGTCACACAGCCAATAAACTGTACAACTTGACTCTGAAGTTCACAAATGTAATTCCTTCTCCATATATTGCCCTTTTACCAGAGCACAGCTTTATGAGTTCCCAGAAGGAAAGTCCCTGGGGGATTGTGCACCTGGGGTGAAGGAATGGGTTCTCTGGGGCTCAGTCAAGGGACAAGGATGTAGTCAATTTCTTCAGAAAAATGGACTGAATTTGTCTTGGCAAAAGAAAGGTTTCTATGCTCAGCAGTCAGCCTGGCTTTCCTGATTGCCTCCTCTGTGTGGGTCTTGGGCTCAATGTGGGGGATATGAAGATGACTAAAGCATGCTGCTTGCCTTTGAAGTTAAATGTTATACCCTGAAGTCCTATCCTAAATCCAGTTCCTTTCTCACTCAACACTCTACCTACCACAGCCCCTATGTGCGTAACTGCTGATAGCTCCAAAGGCTCCAGCCCTGATCTCATCCTTCAACTTCAGATGCTTCACTGAGCTGCCTGCTGGACATTTCCCCTTGCATGTCCACAGGTGCCTTGCTCTGTTTCCAAACTGAACTCATCTTCTGCTATTCCTCAGACCTGCTTTTCTTCATCTCAGTGAGCAGAAACTCTAGTGCTGTCTTTAGCTTTTTCCTGCTTTCATTACTCTTCCCCCTCCTAGTCAATCAATTGCCAGAAATCCTATGAACCCCTCAAATCTACGGGTGTGTGTCCATTCACACATACCAGCTTAAGTCTCCACCTCTCCCCTGGACTTCTGTCACGCTCCCAGTTGGTCTCCCTAGATCTGTTGCTCCACATGGCAGTCCAAGCAATCTTTCTGAACTATATTTCTCTGCTCCAATCCCTTTATGCACTTCCCACTGGTGACCCAGGTCCTTAGCATGACTTATAAGCTATGAACACCATGGCCTCTGCTGTCCTTTCTTCTCTTGCCAACTCCCCTCTGTCCCAGGCAACCTGACCTTCCTACACAGATCCTCCATACATTTTCTCCTTTTACCTCTTCCCCCAGGAAGCCCTACCCTACTTGTGTGTGGCTAGCTCCTTAGTGGTCCCTTGAGACTTAATCTTAAACACTCTTTTTCCAAGGAAGGCTTTTGGGACCCACCCCAGGGGACCTTGGGTGTCTCTCCGGCTTCCTCAGAGCACACTAAACTTCCCCTATGAGGCACTAAGTGCACTGGATTATAGTTGCTCATCTAATCAACTAGCTCTGAGGGCAGGAAGTAGTCTGAACTTCACTCATATTGAGGTGCTTGTCATTTCAATTTTCTTATACCCTCTGAGGTGCTGCAAGGCCCAGGGTAGCAGGCAGTCCCTGAGCTCAGCCAGATTGGCTGGCTCTGTTCTGAGCCCTTCCCCCGGCGGAGTGACTCACCTGCAGCCTTTGCTGTTCTGATTCCTGTTCCAGGACAGAGGCTTGTAGGAACATGGCTACCTCCTGCAGACTGCTGATGCTGGCCTTGCTCTGGGCCAGGGACAGTGCCAAGTCCCGGGCCTTCTCTCTCCATTCAATCTCCCTGGCCTCTGTCTGTCTCAGGGCTACCTGTAGTCGCTCCAAGTCCTGCTGCAGCACGGGCCTTACAGAATCCAATTTTGGAGATGCCTCCTCCACTGGGGAGACTTTGGAGCTACAGGGAGAAGCCTTCTCTCTATTCTTCCTTTGCTGGGTCTCCCTCAGCTCCAGGATCTCCTCCTCCTTTTGGGCTAGAGTCAGCTGTAGCTCCCTTAGACTCTCACGAAGGCTCCTCATCTCTTCTCTCTCCTGCCCCAGATCCTGCTTCTCTTGGATTCCATTCTCTTGGCTCCCCTGGGCCAGAGATTTCTCCAACAGCTGCCCCTGTTCCTTCTGTTGCCTCAGCTCTTCATCCCTCTGGGCAAGAGCCTGTTGGAGCTGCTGCACATCCTTCTGGTATCGGAGAACCTGGTCCTGGATCTTACCTTCTCGCATCCTCAGAGCTTCCTCCAGCTGCCGGGTATGTGCCTGGCAGGTGTCCAGGGTGGCTCGTAAGGTGGCAGCACTGGCCTCCAGACTGCGGCTCAATTCAGTCTGGTGGTGGAGACTCTGCTCTTTCTCTTGCAGGGCAGCCTGGGCTTTGCTGAGTGCTTCCTGCAGAGCCTCTGCTTGGCCCCGGGCAGCCTCCTCCTGATGGCGAGAGGATTGGCTTTCTGCCTGCAGAATCTCTATCTCCTGGTCCCGTATCTTGAGTGTGGCCTCTGTCTGCAGCCAGTTGTCCTGCAGGGCCCTGGCTTCCGCTTCGTGCTGCTGTATTTGCTCAGCACACTGCTGATGGAGGGCCAGCAGTGCCTTCTCCTGTTCTCGAGATTCAGCCCTCAGGTCTCCCAACACCTCCTCCAGGGCCTGTACCTGCCTTCCCTCCACTACCAGCTCTTCCTGGAGCCTTCGCACCTGCTCCTTACGCTCCTCCAGCTCTCCCTGGTGCTCCTTCAGTGTTGCATGGGCCTGCTCCAGAGCGACCTGGAGCGCGCTTGCCTTTTCCTTCATGCTCTCCTCCTGGCCCTGTGCCTGCTGCTGTTCTTGCTGCAGGGCCTCAAGTTCCTGGTCCCTCTGGGTCAGAGCTCTCTGGGCCTCTTCCAGCTGACCCTGAAGCGACCGCTCTTTTAGCTCTCCTTGCTCCTTGGCTTCCTGCAGGTGCCGCTGTAGGACTGTCATCTCCTGCTCTCGCTGGGTCAGGAGCAGGCTCATCTCACTCACCTTCCTGTGCAGGCCCTGGAGCTGCTGCTCCAGCTGGTCCTTATGCTCCTGAAGTTCCTGGATGTGCTCCTGCTGGCATTCCACTTCCCTCTCCTTATCACGCAGGATCAGCTTCATGTGCTCCAGGCTCCCACGCTGTGCTTTACTAGGGCTCTTCCCTTCCTCTGCCCACTCCTGCATCAGGTGCCTGTGTGAGGCCAGCTCCTGGCCGCGCTCTCTCAAAGACAGCTTGATCTGTTCCAGGTCCTCCTCTAGGATCTTGGTCTGCAGTGTCCCCTGCTCTTCCAGAACCTGAATCCTCTCCTTCTGCACTATCAGCTCCTGGCCCCTCCTCTCCAGGTCCTGAGTCAGATGCTCCTTCTGCCTCTGCAGCTCCTCAATCTGCTGGTGCTGGGACTTCACCTCCTGGTCCCTCTCCTGAAGCTCTCTTGCCAGGTGGGCGCTGTGGTTCTCTAGCTCATGGAGCTGGCTGCTTTGTGCCTGCAGCTCCTGGCTCCTTTCCTCCAGGTCCAGTGTGAGGTGGGTCAGAGCCACCCTCTGCATCTCCCTCTGGCCCTCTAGCTCTTCGATCACCTTCTGCTGGCCTTCTACTTTGTGATGGCTTTCCTCCAGTTCCAGGGCCAGGCATTCCAGAGTCACCAACTGCTTTTTCAGATCCTGAATCTGTCCTTTCTGGGATTCAATCACCTGGGCCTTCTTCTCCAGTTCCACAAGCTGATGCTCCAAGATGTTCCTCTGGGTCTCTCGATCCTTCTCAAGCTCTTTGATCTGCTCCCTCTGCACAGTCAGCTTCTGCTCTCGCTCCTGGACAGCCATGGGAAGATGCTCTAAGACAGACCTACACTTTTCCAGCTCCTGAATCTGTTCTTGTTGTAGATCCACTTCCTGGTTCCTCTTCTTCAGGTCCAGAGACAGCAGTTCCAAAGCAGCCTTCTGCATTTCCCGCTGCTTCTCCAGTTCCTGGATTTCCCCCTGCAAACTTTCCACCTCCCCTTCTTTTTCAGACAATGTCTGGGCCAGCAGAGCCAGATTCTCCTCCAAGGCCTTCCCTTGGGCCACCTTCAGCTCGCCCTGCTCTTGCAGAGCCTGGGCTCTCTCCCGCTCACTCTCCACCTCTTCATTTTTCAATTTTAGCGCTGAGCGAGCAGTTCGCAGGTCTTCTTCCAGGACCCCGGCAGCACTTGCCTGAGCCCTGGCTTCTGCAACACATGCTTGCAGATGTTCTACCTGGGCTGTTAGGCTCTCCTTAGCTGCCTGAAGTAACTCTTGCTCACTCTGGAAAACAAAAAGGCAAAACCACTTCTGACTGAATGACTTCCCTGATACTGTCACTCTGGCACTGGCTTTTCTCTTCTTTATTTTTTGGCACCAGCAATGATAAGGACATGAGCAAAATAAGTGATGCATTCCACATAGATTCTGTAAAAGCATGTTCCTACCACCTTCCAGGGCTCTTCTGTGAACAGGGGAAGACAGCTTAGTACAAACACGTCATCCTAAACTCTGGTCTTTCAGGGCCAGAATCAAAAACCTCAACCTCAATTCAGGAAAAGTAATTGGAGGAGTATTCACCATGATCTTAATAGTGGACAGGAGGACAGCCAGAGAAACTAAGAGATTTGCTGGAGGAAGCTGGGCACATGACCACAGGCCAAGGTGGGCCCAGAAGAAGCAGCATGGGCCCTAAGGCACTATTCCTGAGCCATGCCTTCCCCCAAACCAGTACTGCTTTACCTGGGCTTCCATTCTCTGTAGCTGTGCCTGCTGCAGGTGACTCTGTAAAGATGCCACAGTCTCATGAAGGTCCCTCAGCTCAGATTCCAGGGAGTCCTGTTTTCCTTCCCACTTGGATTTCTCTTTGGGAAGAGCACAAGTAGTAGGGTCAGGACCATGGTTGGGGGTGGGAGAACACAGAAGTGTAGAGGCAGATGGAGGATGGGGAACAGAATCAAAGGGGAGGAAGGCCAAGAAGGAGAGAATTACATCTAACATCCTAAGACATCACCCATCTGCCATCTGCTCCTGTTTGTCTATGTTTCCTGTTGCTTCCCGACTCGCACCTGCATCTGCTGTCAGCCCTAACTGCTTGTTAATTATCCCAGTACTTCCTTATCATGGTCACACAGAGATCCTCAAACCTGGACTCCAGACGTGGTTGAACTAGCTGACAGCAGAGGTCCCTTCTCGCCCCCAATTATGTGATTTTGTAGAGATCTCTAGATATCTGGTGGCTCTGCTAGCCACCCTCCATTTTTGCAAGACACTCTGGAACCCAGCTCTATTTATGTGGATCTTGGGAGGCCTTCAGGTGGCCTCCAATTGGCCCAGACCCACCCACCCCATTGTCTTCTCCTCTTCTATGATAAAACCTTAAGCCTCAAGATCCTCTAATCTTCTTCCTTTCCAGCCCTTGGCTATGCTGTAGATATATTTGCCCCAGACCCCTTGTTGCTTTCTCCCAAAGAAGCCCAGAATCCTGCCATCAAAGGCTAACTCTGAGGACATAGTTGGAAATGACAAAAATATGCAGCATGGATAAATGACAAAAGAAACAGAATTCAACTGGACACAGTGGTGCACACCTATAATCCCTGCACTCAGAAGGGTGAGGCAGGAGGATTCAGAGTTTCAGGACAGCCTAGGCTACACAGAAAGTCCTTGTCTCAAACTACAAGAAAACAAACAAACAAACAAACAAACAAAACCCAGAATTTTATCATGTTCTCATACCCCTGGTCCTGGTTCTCCACTTTTGTTTTGTTTTATTTTGCAGTACTTGGGAGTTGAACCTGGGGCCTCCTCCAAGCTTTGCAAGTGCTCCACCACTGAGCTGCACTCCCAGCTTAGTACAAACACGTCATCCTACTTTTTACTTTTTGAGACAAGGTCTCACTAAGTTATGCAGGCTGCCTCTGGCCTCGAACTTGAGATGCTCCTGCCTCAGCCTTCTGAGTTTCTGGGACTACAGGCATGCACCACTGCACTCAACATTAAAAAAAAAAAAAAAAAAAAAAAAATCTCCTGCAGAGACAGAAAAGAGAAGCCCAGCCAGTTCCATCTCTCAGTTTATCAAATCTGTTCCTCTTAACCCCTTCTTCCAGGATGTCCTGCAAAGGCCAAACAAAGCAGAAACATAGTTCATAGGGCTCATCACCCCTTCGCAGATACCCTAGATAGCATCTCACATGTGTGGGTACACAATAAAAAGAGTACTGCTAGGCCTGTTCCCATCACTTCTGGGCTTCACACCTGTCCTCTGTCCACCTCCAAACCTGTCCACCTGTGTGTCTCACCTTCCTGGCTTTGGGCCAGTTGTGTCTGCAGGTCCTGCAACTCTGAGAGGACCTGGCTCCTCTCAGTCTCTGCATCAGTTAGACCTTGTGCCAGCTTCTGGGCCTGGACCTTCAGGTAATCCTGGGAAAGGAAAGGCATGGCTGAACTTGAGCTCCTTGTCCTGCACAAAGATATCCCAGCTAGGGCTCAACCCGTCTCCTTACTCCCACGCTCTTGGGTGGTCTGTCATCCTGGCCCTCCTCTCAGATTGCTCAATTACTAACCTCCAAGCTCACATGTATTTAGCTCCCTGAAGTGAGGATGAGCTCCATTCCAACTGACAGGAGCCAGGAAGCCCCTCTGATCTATGTCTTTTGAAATAGAACTGCTAAAGGTCCCATTTCAGGGCATACCTTTCCCCTCCCCAACGCCTACTTCTAGGCTCAGCTCAAAGTTACCTCCTCCTTCCTTCTGACCTTCCCCAAGCCAGAATGGACCACCCCTTCCTCCTAGATCTAATAGTGCATAATCTGTGTTTGTTACTGAGCCAATTACTTCAGTCAGTTCTGCTTTCCATTAGAATGCAATTTGATCCTCCCATGTCAGAAGCCTTGAGGGCAGAGATCAGATCTTTTTCCACTCTGTATCCCCAGCTCAGAGTGGCAGAGGCGGCACTCAATTTGTCTTGACAGATCAGTTCACAGTGAGGAGGAATTTGTGGGACCTTTAATTCAGTCATAAGCCTACAATGCTCCTCAAGTCTCAGTGGTCCCCCACTTGCTAGATCTCTCTTGGAAGCCTTGGTACCAAGAATATCTTCATGGCTGAGAAGAAAATGATCAAAAACAAAACCACATGTGTGTTCAGGGTTTTACAGTTTACAGGGCTCCTTCAAGAACCCCACTAGTTTAATCGCGTCAACAATCCTGTAGGGCAGGCATTATCTGCTCTACTTTGCTTTGCATGTAAAAACAAGGCCCACAAAATCCAAACACTTCAGTCAAAGTTGCCAGGTAGTAAGTGATAGTGGTGGAGCTCATTCCAACTTGATTGCAGGAATAAAACAGGTCAAGAAACTTCATAAACCTCAATCTCAGCCTTTTCAGGGAGGTGAAGAGCTCAAGGAAAGGGAGGACTGCAGAGAACATACCCGGTCCTGCTGAGTCTTCCATAGGTCTTGGTGAAGCTTGTAGAGGGCAGATGCTATGGTCTCTGCTGAAAGCACAGTCAGGATGGGACCTCTCTTAAAGAGGCTCCTAGCTCCATTCTGGTCTGGAGAAATGAGGAAAAACTTCTTCACCAGGCTGCCACTGTGCAAAGAAACAGCCATCCCTCCTCTGACAAGGCCTTGGACTTCCCACTGGTCCCTCTTCTCCTCGGCAGTTCACCCATGTTCTTTCTGCTTTTCTATGTGCCCAGCACTGTTGTGGGCACTAGATGATGCTGGCAGTCATTTGTTATGCATTTATATGCCAGGAACCGTGTGACCCATTTATACCTACAACCTCATTGACTCCTTGGAAAAAATCCTAAGGCAGGTACTTTTAATACCCTCATTTTATAGTTGAGGAAAACCAAGCTCAAGGAAGCTAGGTGACTTGCTCAAGGACACATAGCTAGCAAATAGCAGAGCTGGGGTTCAAACTCACATAGAATTGACTCCAGTATATGTGGCCCTCACCTTGATGCAGTGTTGCCTAAGGAACCACACTCCTCGCATCCTCCCCTGGGAGCTAGGCCTGGCTTTGGTTCAAGGGGCTTAGATCTTAGGTAACTGCCTCACCTGGCTCAGGGCCCCAGAGGGAGGGAGCTGAGTCCCCTCCACCCCTCAGCTCAGGCCTGCTGTCACATGCAGACCCCAGGGCCTGCTGCAGGACAGAGCAGAGGCTGGCCAGCTGGGCCTGGGCCTGCTTCCCCGGCTGCTGCTCAGCAGCCAGTGCCTCGAGCTGGCTCTCAGTGCTGTGCAGCTGTAGCTGAAGTTCGGCTGCCTTAGCCTCCTGGGCCCACAAGGAAGCTCGCAGCCTCTGCTCCATGATCTGTGAGGCCTCCAGCTCCTCCAGCAGCTGTGCTTCTTTGGCCACAAAGTCAGCCTCCTTTTCCTTCACCTCCTGCCTCAGTAATTCCACCTAGCAGGGAAGAAAGGGACTCACTCTGAGCAGGGAGTAGACACCTTCTCAGACCTTCCCATGCCTGATCCCACTCAATCCCTGGGGAAAGCCTGACAGAGCGGAGAGGATTTCAGCATGCTCAGCACTCCAGCAGGTAGAGAGTGCCCTGAAATGAGTGGTATTCTAGATGTGACATCTGGAGGCAACCAACACCTGACACGGGCCTAGGCTACACTAATAGGGTCGGGCCCTAGTTTCACAGGCAGATAAATCAAACTCCAGGCTGTGACTAAACGCTAACGGAAACCTTAACAACCAGCAGTCAAACTCAAAGCTGTCTAACAGGTAGACCAGTGTCCGTGCCACTGTTTTGTTCTTATTCCTCTACTATTCCCCTCCCAGTTCCATCTCTCCTCTGGATTCTGGTCCCCAGCTGGAAGTCCTGTTGCTGCTGTCTATCTGACTGGGAGTATTTCTTGCTGCTCAGGTCCTCCTGCTGCATCTCGCCAACCCAATCAAGCACACTCGTAAGTAGCTGTGCATGAACCAGGGCTGCCTGGGTTCTTCCCCTTTGGGCCCTCTGCTCTAGCTGTCAGGTTCCCCACAGGGGCTGCTCTCATCTCTGGGTCAGGTTCCCAAGCCACCATTCTGTCCAGCCCCAGCTTTCCCCTCCCGCCAGGGCTGTCAAGGTCTCAGCCTATCCTGTTTTAGGAAAGAGAGAAGTGCCCTCTGAGAGGACTGTGAGCAGGAGCAGTGTCACCAAGGAAGCCAGGCTCAGCCACAGGAGGCAGTACCTGGGCACTGAGCTCTCTCTGCCCTTCCTGGGCCTCCTGCATGTCCTGGCGCAGGGAGCTGAGGTCTTGCTGTCGCACAGAGTCAGCATCTTGTAAAACAAGGAGTCTCTGTTCCTTTTCCACCAGTGACAGAGTCAGGCTAAAAAGAAAGGGGTCAGAGGACTGTGTCATTCTCTCAGCAAGTGATTAACTACTTTGTCATCTGATTATTCTAATCATAGCATTACTAGTTAAAAAACAGTAACAATAATGATTACAATAAAAACTACCATTTACTGAGCACCTACTAAGTGCTCCTAGGTACTTCCTGCATATGATGCCTCATTTCAACTTCACAGTTTATTGTTTTCTGCTAAATTCCACATACATCCCTGCATGTACTTCAAATTCAACATGTCCCTCCCATCATCTCTGCACCTCCAATTCCCCATCCAATAATCTCCTATGTTCCCTCACTCATCGCATGGTACCTTCATCCACACTGTCACAACACAGAATCTTTTACCACTTCAGAGTCTCTCCTTCATCCCACCCACATCCAGTCCATGACTATGGATAATTGATTCTAAATCCCTAAACCCCTTCCTTTACCTCCCTCCTACATAATCTATTTAAGCCTTAGTTTCTCTCATCTGGACCGGCCTCCTCATTTCTGTTTCTGTCTGTAGTGTTACCACCAAAGGGCTTGTCCCTTCTCAGATTCTTGTAGCACTGAGAATGCATACTGCTCTCCGTTCTCCTGTGCCACTCCTAATGTTTCATACCATTTTATCCCTTTTAATGCACCGTAAATTAGATTATGGCAATTTCCCTGCTTGATATCTTCTAGTGATTTCCTAGTAAACTTAAAGTAATCTACAAACTACTTGGCATCGCCAACACCATCCTGAATGAGATAGACTTGTCCAGCACACCTCATTCACCATGCTCCAGTTACCACACTGAGTTTCAACAAATACTGAAAGCTTTTCAGCTGCCTCAGGGCCTTTGAACATGATGTCTCTCTCTCTCTTTCTCTCTCTGTTTTTTTTTTTTTTTTTTGGTGGTACTGGGGGGCTGAACCCAGGGCCTTGTACATATTTTGCAAGCTCTACCAATGTGCTGGGCTGGGATTTAGCTCAGTTGGTAGAGCGCTGTGCTGCAGTCTCTGTGGTCCCAAGTTCAATTCCCAGTACCGCAAAAATGGGAGAAGGGCCTGGCAATCCACTCCCAAGGCAATCCCAAAACAGTCAGCCATTGAAAACCCTATGAGGGTTGCTGTGAGTCGAATACAGACTCGACGGCGCCTGACAACGACAACCACTGTGCTGCACCACCAGCCCCTTATTTACATTTTATCCTGAGTCAGGGTCTCGATAAATTACACAGGCTGCCTCTGGCTTCGAACATGTGATTCTCTTGCCTCTGCCTCCCGAGTCACTGGGATTACAGGTGTGGACCCATGCCTGGCTCATGATGTCTATTCTTACTGAGTAGAATTCTCTTTCATCTCTTTGCATAGGTTCAGCTTAAATGTAACATCCCGAGAAGGGTCTTCTCTAAACTTCTTTCTAAAGCAGGTGCCCCGTCTCTCACTTTCATTTCAGCACCCTATTTCTTTCCTCCACACCATGAGTCATAATCTGTAATAATTTGTTTGCAGAATGATTTGATTAAAGTCTTCTTCACAAAACTAAATTCTATTGAGGCAGGGACCACACTGTCTTTTTTTATTACTGTATCTTCAAGTCTAGCATAGTGGCTGGTGCTTAATGGGTGTTCTCTAAATCTTTACTAAATGAATGAAGGATAACCTTTGTAGATAGGGATCATGTCCTCTCCACATGGTCACATGTATATCCCAGAAGTAGGGACATCAAAGGCAACATGACTTAGGCAAAGAACTGTGAATGCCACAGTAACCGTTGCAGCCAGAAAGACAAAAGTCACCTCCGGGGCTGTCTAGCCTACCTGGCTTTCTCTTTCTCCAGTTCCTTCTGAATTCGGCTACATTCCAGGGCCTCTTTCAGCTTCTCCTGAACCTCTTGCTCCACTAGCCTGTGGGACTCATCCTGGGCCACCAGCTGGGCTTTCAGATCCTCAACCTGGAAGGAGAAAGGCATGAGGACCAGATGGCAGGGCACGGTGCTAGTGGGAGGATGCTTCTAGGCCTGTCAGATCCTGCAAAGTATACCACAATTAGCGGCCTGTCTCCAGAGCTCTGGAGGTTCCGCCAGTTCTCACACTGCTCATGACCACCTACTTCCCCAAAACCATTCAGCCTGGCCAGCTGTCTTCCCACTCTCACAAAAGCTGCACAAAGGCAGACATAAATAAAAATTTTGACTGAATAGAATACACCCAAAGGAAATGGGCAAGTGTATCATGACTGTAAATTGAAATAAAAACAAAACAAAAACCAAAAACCAAAAACCAAAAAAATGCCAAAAAACCCCAGATTATCATTTGATATTGTTGTTGTTAGGTGCCGTTGCGTCAGTATCTGACTCATAGTGACCCTCATAGGGTTTTCAATGGCTGATTGTTTCGGGATTGTCTTGGGAGTGGGTTGCCACGTCCTTCTCCCATTTTGAGGTGCTGGGAATCGAACTCGGGACCTCAGAGACTACAGAGCGGTGCTCTACCAACTGAGCTAAATCCCAGCCCATCATTTGATACAGGATATAGTTTTTTTGTTTGTTTTGTTTGCTTTGGGTTTTTTTCACGGTACTTGGGGGTTGAGCCCAGGGCTTCGCACATACTTTGCATATACTAAGCTGCACCCTTAGCCCATTTTTTATTTTTTATATTGAGTCAAGGTCTCCCAAAGTTACGTAAGCTGCCTCTGGCCTTGAACTTTCGATCTTTCTGCCTCTGCCTCCTGAGGTGCTGGGATTACAAGTGTGCGTCACTGTGCCCAGCTTGATATAGGATTCTGAGAAGGAAAGGCAGCCTGAGTAGGAAAAGCAATCTGGTAGATAAAAACATTGCATTTAGTGCAAAAATGGGAAGAACAATTGAACCTGGACCTGCCTGAGAAAATCGAAGCTCTGTGATCACTCCAAACAAAGATAGTGCAGAAGGGAGAAGGAGGGCATGGCTGTGCTGCGAAGGGCTATGGGGCAGGGTGGGGAGAAGGAGGGACCTGTTTTTGCAGGTCGATCTTGTCCTGCAGTAGGGTGTTGCCCTCCTCTCGGAGGGTAGCAAGGTCTTCTCTGTGCTGCTGGGCTGCCTTCTTCAGCTCACACTGAGCCTCCCGGAGCTGGGTCTGTAGCATCCCAGTGGTCTCCTGCAGGGGAGGAGGAATCAGTGAGTGTGGGAAAGCTTCCACTGTGGCTAGGTTTCCAAATCCATGCTGTATAAATACTGGCTTTTCTGTTGGGTTGGCAAAAGCTGAGGCAGGAACCAGTAGTCCATGTTTCTACCTCAGCTCCTCACTTCTTATTCCCTCTTCTTCCTCATAAAGTGCATGAGTTCACCCAGGCTTTTTAGTCAGTGTCCATGACTTGGTAATAAATAGTCCCTCACTCAGACCATCATAACAGCCTCTTGACCATATCCCTACTTCCATATGATGATACACACACACACATTCTCCACTCAGCAGCTGGAGTATCGCATTAAATATACTTCTAAGGCTAGCAGTATAGTCAGTGGTTGAGCATTTGCCTAGCATGCTCAAGGGGTTTGATCCCTGGCACCACAAAAAGGTGGAGGGGGAAAAATATATACGTATATTTAAAATGCCACTACCAAGCCAGGTGTGGTGATGCACACCTGTAATCCCAGCACTTGGGAGACTGAGGCAGGAAGATCAGCACAAGTTTGAGGCCAGCCTGGTCTACATAGTGAGTTCTAAGACAGCTTGGGCTACACAGTGAATTCCTGTCTCAAAAAAGAAAAACCAAAAACAACAAAAAATACAATCTACCAGTTTCCCACTGAATTTAAAACAAAATCCAAGCTCTTACTATGGCAGAGGAAAGGCTCCTGCCTACTTTTCCACTTACCCCTGAGCTCATCACACTGGTGCTATGCTCCTCCTTTCTGTCCTTGAACTTTCTGAGCCCTATTCTGTCTGTCCCAAGATCCTTATGACAGCTAAATTTTCTCTGCCTGAAGTGTTCTTCAAATAACTGTCTTCTTTTCTTTTCCTTTCTTTTGATAGGATCTCACTATGTTGCCCAGGCTGACCTCAAACTTGTGATCCTCCTGTCTTAGCTCCTGAGTGCTAGAATTACAGGCATATGCCAGCCATGCCTGGATTCTTCTCTTCTTTTCTCTTTTTGTTTTTCCTTTTTTTTCCCCTCCCTCCTTCCCTCTCTTCTTTTCTTCCTTCCTTCCTTTCTTCCTTTCCTTCTTTCTTTTGTATATGTGCACGTGTGTGGGGGGGGGCACTGGGCCTTGAGCATACTGGGCAAGCACTTTACCACTGAGCTGCACCCTAATCTCCTCTCTCTCTCTCTCTCCATATATATATATATATATATATATATATATATATATATATATATATAATTTATTTATTTATTTTTAATTTTGGGACAGGTCTTACTAAGTTGCCTAGGCTAGCTTTGAACTTGTGATCCTCCTCCCTTGGCCTCTTGAGTAGCTGTGATTACAGGCATCTACCACCACACCTGGCTCTCTTTTCTTTCTTTCTTTTCTCTTTTTTTTCCCCCTCATTTTTTTGGATAAGGTCTCACTGTATAGTCCAGGTTGGCTTCCAACTCTTTTTTTTTTTTTTTTTTTTTGTGGTACTGGGGGTTGAACCCAGGGCCTCACACTTGCATGCTCTGCAAGTGCTGGACCCCTGAGATGCACCCTCAGCCCATTTTTTAACTTATTGAGACAGGGTCTCACTGAGTTACACAGACTGCCTCTGGTCTCAAACTTGCGATCCTCCTGTCTCCACCTCCCAAGCTGCTGGGATTACAGGCGTGCGCCACCACGTCCAGCTTGGCCTCCAATTCTTAATCCTCCTGCCCTAGTCTTTTGAGGGCTGGGATTACAGGCGTGTGGCACCACTCCCGCAATCTTTTCTTTTTTTCTTTTTAAAGGCTTTATTGAGCTATAACTCACCTACCATACAATTCACCCATAAAAAGTATACAATTCAGTGTTTTTTCATATTCAGAGTTGTCCAACTATCATATCATGATTAATTTTATTAAACTGATAAGAACAGATATTATACTTGATCCCAGCCAAAAGGCCAAGAAGCAAGCCAATGATTGATTTTAGAACATTTCCTTTGCCCCAGAAGTATCTCATCAATGGTTATTACCCATTCCCCACCTCACCCCCAACCACTGATGGACATTTTTCTCTGTTGCTACTGTTGGGTGCAGTGGAGTCAGTGTCTCATTCATAGCAACCCTATGTACAATAGGCAAAACAGTATTGTCGGTGCTTCTCTGATGTTCATAGGGTTTTCAATGGCTGATTGTTTTTTGGGAGTGGGTTGCCAGGTCTTTCTCCCGAGCCTACAGCACCTGGTGTTCCCAGGCCGTCTCCCATCCAACTACTAACCAGGCCTGACTCTGCTTAGCTTCCGAGATGTGACGGGATTGGATGCCACAGTATGGCTGCATGCTGTTTTTCTGTAGAGTGGCCTATTCTGGGCATTTCATATAAGTGGAATCATAATATGCAGCCTCTCATGTCTGGCTTCTCACACTTGGCATAACATTTTCAAGGCTCATCTGTTATACCATGGGGTTGGCTTCTTTTAAATCTTCAAATCTCAGCCCAAATGTCACTTTCTCCGTGAGGGCTTCCTGACCACTTTGTCCAAAGTGGCCACCTTTGAATTACTCTCAACTACATCATCCTAGTTATTTCCTTTATAGCACTTATTACAAACTCCAATTATCTCATTTATTTTGTGTTGGCTAATTTTGCATCTGTCTCTGCCACCAGAACCTAAGTTCCTTGAGGGCAGGCACCCAGTCTGTCACATTGACTTTTGGGCCACACTTTACATGCTTGTCATGGCCCAGCCCCCAGCACAAGGCCTGCTGCATAAGAAGTCCCACCCTCCATACCTGCTCCCTTAACTTCTGAACCTTCATGTCCTGCCTCAGCCGCTCCAGCTGCTGGCTGGCATCTGCCAGCTCCTTCTGGGTCCGCAGCAGCGTCTCCAGGAGGGACACTCTCTCCTTCTCCGTCTCCAGCTGCATCTGTGGAGGGGCAGGAAGGGCAAGGGTTTGTTGGCTCAGGTGACCACGCTCATGTAGAAGGCCATAAGCACATCCCAGCTGCTTTAGGGCGCTTCCAGAAAATAGGGTCAGGGCTGAGGGCAAAGGAGAGTCTGAGCCCACTGACTTCAAACCAGGAAGTGCAAAGATTGCCCCAGGTCTACAAGCTGACAGGATGTGGTAAAAGTCAGCCCTCCCTCAGGAAGTATGACATATTGCCTGCCTTGTAACTGACGCACTTCTTATCCCCTCACTGGTGGCAACGTGGGTATCCACACTCTCTTCTGGAAGCCCCTCTGCAGCCCCCTCTTATGAGCGGAAAAGGTTGGGATCTCACAAAAGGACGCTCATTTCTAGTCCTCACTTCCCACCTGGCAGAGGGCGCTGCTGGCCTGCGTCCGTTCCTCTTCTCTCTGTGCCTGGATGGCTTCAATTTCTGTTTGCTGCTCCTTCAGCCTTCTTTCCAGCTCCATTCTTTCCCTTTCTAGGCTCTCCAGGGCTTTATCCAGCTCCTGCTGCTGCTGGGAGCGCTCTTTCCCCTGGGCACATGAAGGAGACGATGCTGTTAGAACCCAGTGGGTGAGGAGAGAAAGCAGAACTGGTCTGGAATGATACCAGTTCTATACTAGTCCCTTGCTGTGACTTGAGCGCCCCTCTGAGTCTGTTTATTCATCTGGAAAGTAAGGCTTAGTGATGATCCCTGCCTTATCTGTCTCACTAAATTTTATGAGTCAAATGAGATTTACCAAAAAAATCAAACGATACAATGCACATAAACGTGGTTTCTAAAGTTCCTCATATGCTGGCATGCAGTGGCTCACACCTGTAATCCCAGCGATTTGGGAGGCTGAAGCAGAAGCATTGCGACTTCAAGGCCAGAGGCAGCCTGCATAACTTAACAAGACCTTGTCTCAAAATAAAAAATAAAAAGTGGCCTCAGTGCAGCCCAGTGGTAAGGCTCTGGGTTCAACTCCCAAGTACTGTCCCCCACCCCACCCCACCCCCCAAAAAAAAAGAAAAAAAGAAAGGAAGAAAGACAGTTCCTCATATAACTACAAATATCTATTATTTTTAAAGCCACCACAGTTGTAACAATGAACTGAAGTAGCCAGACTCTGGCTCCCTACTAACCACTCTCCTCTGCTTAGGGTTGCAGAGTTAGTCCCTCTGCCCTCCTCACAGTCAGGCCTAACCCAGCACGCATCTCCTATATTCCATAAACTATTAAGATGAGGGTCCTGGTTCTCCCAAAGCTCTACTACTGACCAAAGCTTTTTCCCATCTCCTAGCCAGTCCAGGCCCTCTTAGGTTTTCAGGATAATGCAAAAGGGCTCTGAAGTCATGCTTCCTGGGTGACAGTCTTCGATCCATCACTACTAGTGTGATTTTAGTCAATTTTTTTTTCAGTAGTGGGGAGTTGAATCCAGGGCCTACACATGCTTTGCAAGCATTCTACCACTAAGTGGCAACCTGCAGGCCCCCCCCTTTTTTTTAAATTTGAGACAGAGTTTCACTAGGTTAGGCAGGCTGCCTCTGGCTTGACCTTGCAATTCTCCTGCCTCCTCCTCCCAAGTTGCTGGGATTATAGGTGCGTGCCACTGCACCTGGTTAATTTCTAAATATCTTTGTTGCCTCAGTTTCAACACAGTGTTCTCCCAGGGTTGCTTTGAGGACTGACATATTCAGGTTTTGTTTGTTTGCTTCTTTCTTTGTTTTTTTTTAGTACTTCAGGATTGAACCCAGAGCTTCACATACACTGCAAGTGTTCTACCACTGGGCTGCACCTCTAGCTGATTTTTAGTTTTTATTTCAAGTTAGGATTTTGCTAAATTAAACAGGCTGCCTCTGACCTCAAACTTGCAATCCTCCTACCTCCACCTCCCGAGTCGCTGGGACTAGAAGTGTGCACCACTACACGTGGCTCAGAAAGAGAATATTTGAAGAGAAAGTATATGAGAATTTTCCAGTATTAACATTTTATCATGAAATTTCAGATTCAGAAAATCCAATAAGTCCCAACAGAATAAATAAAATATATGCTGAAACACAAGAAACTGCAGAAGGTTAAACTGAAAGAAAACTTCTTAATAACAACAATGTTGAGAGAAACCAACTGTCATCCTAGTACCTCATTCCTGAATTTTAAACCCAGTGAAACTATCTTTCAAGAATAAATATAGTGCTGGGCGTGGTGGCACCTGCCTATAATCCCAGCACTTGGGAAGGTGAGGCAGGAGGACTGACTCAAGTCTGAGGCCAGCTTGGTCTACATAATGAATTCCAGGTCAGCCTGGGCTACACAGTGAGACCTTCTCTCAAGAATAAAACTAAAATAGAAACATTTTCAGACCATTAACTACCAACAGACCCTCACCAAAGGAAATTTTATTTCAAGCATACGGCAAGTCCAGTTAGAAAGTCTGACATGCAAGAAGGAATGGTGAGCAAAAAAATTATAAATTTGTCATGGTATCTAAACAATTATTGATTGTATAAACCAGTAAAGATACAAAATTTATGGTGTTAGACTAGTTAGAACTAAACATATTGAACAAAATAGAATATAAGTCAGGGAGGAATAAATGCAGGTAAAATGTTCTAAGGCCCTTGTGTCATTTAGGAAAAGGGTAAAAATACTGATCAACTTCAGATGTTATTATGTATGTAGTTAAAATATTAAAGGTAACCACTAAAAGAACTTTATAAATACAGTATGTATCACCCAAAGTTGTAGAGAGAAAAGAGAGGGGAGAAAAGAATATAACTTAGTTATCTAATTTATTTCTCTAGGAGAAGAAAAGTGATCTCCCTTCCCCCAAAGTTATAAAAAGGCAGAACAAATAGCACAGAATGATAGAAATAAATCCAAACACATCTAAAATCACAATTAAAAACAAACTGAATTAGATAATTAAAAGATGAAACACAGTTCTGAATTGGGCAAGAATGCACCCAAGACCTTCCTCTGTCCTATTTATAGCCTGGGACCAGTTTAATAATCCTCAATCCCAGGGTCCATTCTTAATTCTCTATACACACCAGAAAAACAAAACTAAACAAAACAACCTAAACCTAACAATAATAAAGATTAACACCAATACAGAGCTTATTCAGTGCCAGAAACTATTCTTACGATTTTTTATATTTTGACTCATTTAACATCTAGAAGCTCGATTCTAAACCTTGGTGACCAAATTTCACTCTTCTAGGGAGCAATAACTGGACCAAGAGTGAGAAGGTGGAGCATTCACTGAAGGGAAGCCTCCCCATCCCCAGCCACATCTATTACCTACCCACTTCTCCTGGAGCCGATTCATCTCTTCTTCATGGTACACCTTTTGCTTCTCCAGGGCAGTCTGCCCCTCTTGCTCAGCCTGGGCCAGCTGTCTGGCTGCTGTCTTCCGCTCCTGCTCTGCCCGGCTCCTTTCAGTGTCCAGTTCCAGCTTCAGGCACCTGACTTCTCCTAGAGCGCCAGGCAGGATCAGCTTTCTGAGCCTGAGCCCCATTCTTTTTACCTAATAATATTCTCTTGCTCTTCAACCTCATAAGCAACTCCTATCTCAGAGGCCCTGAGTCTAGCTGGAGAAGGTCTCCCACTGCCTTCCTGGCTTTTAGCATCCCCATAGAATGGATTACGCCCCACCCCAGTTGAGTTCTCACCTTGGATTACTTCTTTGGCTTGAATGATAGTTTGAACCTGGACCTCTAGCTGCCCTTTGGTGACCTCTATCACAGAATTTTGTTGTTGGGCTTCAAACAGACTGCTCTCCAGGTGTTCCTTGGCTGAGCTGTGAGGTTCAGAAATCAGGAAGAATTCTTATCCAATAAGCCCCTGACCCTTCCTTAAGAGGAGTTGAGTTCTAAGTATTGGCTACCTGGTTATGGGGACAATTATAAATTCATAACTCATGTAGAATTCATATCCTTAGGGCAGGGAGCTTAGCTTCGCTACATTTTGCCTTGGAAAGCTCTCTGTGCTTGGCTGAACTAGATCTGGGCCCCACCTGAGCCCCAGAAGTTGTTCAGCAAGGTCCTGGCGGTCCCGTTCCACAGCCTGCAGCCGCACCTCTAGAGCTGCCTTCTCCCGTACTAGCACCTCTTTTTCCTGGGCCGCCTTGGCAAGCACTTCCTCCTGTCGCTTTGACTCCTCCTGCAGGTGCTCCAGCTGAGCTGTGGCTGCCTCCTGCTGGTGATGTGCCTGAGAGGAAGAAATCGGTGAGATACAGAACAGAGGCAGAATTCCCCTTGAGGGCTGCTTCCACCAGGTCAGGACAGTTGGCTCCTCAGAGATTCTGGGTCAAGTACTGTGAACCATGAGCACTGCTCACTCAATAAGGTTCTTGTTAGGTGCTGTAGAGTGTGCCCGACTCATAGCAACCCTTATAGGGTTTTCAATGGCTGATTGTTTCGGGATTGCCTTGGAAGTAGATTGCCACTCTTCTCCCATCACTCAACAGGAAGTGGCATTTATTTCCCTGATCAACACAGAGAGGCCCCAGCCCAGGAAGGATGCTCTCCTATAACCAAGACCCTATGTTAGGGACACACATAAGATACCAGGAAGAAAGTGACCAGTGTTCTGTTGAAGAGACTCTGACAAGGGAGATCATGTATAATTATTAGGGCAATGAGAAGTCTGGTAGGGGAGAATGATGACCTATGAGCCAGGTCATTTATTGGCTCAGGAAACAATTTATTGAGTCCTGTTATGCATTTGGCACTGAGCTAAAAGATACAGGAATAAAGCAAGGGCACATACCCTTCCTTTTAAGGATATGCAAACAGATAGTCATAGTATGAGGGTATAGTTGTTGACACCTGCATGAGACGATGGCAGAGCATATAGGAAAAGCATCTAGTTTAGTGGTAGCAAGTAGTAGGGAATCAGCAAAAGACTCCTATAGGAATTCTTCAAAACAATGGGAAGATATATTGCAATAATATTGGTCATTTCTAGAAAGTGAGACCTTTTTACTTTCTGCCTCATTTCTGTAGTGTTTTAATTTTTTACAATGAGCATGTATTAAACCTTAATGCAGTGGTGTGTGTTTTGTCTTCTTACCTCACTTAACTTCTCTTTAAGTTCTTCCTTTTCTTCTTGGATGCTCTTGAGCTCTGCCTGAAGCTCAGCTCCCATCTCCTCCACTTTCTGCAGTTGGGTCTCCAGGTGAGTTTTCTTTTCCCACAGAGCTTCTCTGCTTCTCTCTGCCTCTGCTAGATCCACCTGCAAAGCGCTTCTTGCCTGCTCTGCTGCCTCCACCCGGCTGCACACAGACTGGTTGTCCTGTTCCAACTACTGGCCAAAAAGGGAAGGGGTACAGGGTATCAAAGACAAGTGGTTACAGTTTCTCTAAACTGTCTCAAGTGCTGAGACTGAAAGCTAATGAGACAGGGATCTATCTTCCATAGATGAACACAGGAGTGTTTATAAGACATAGGGGAAATCCATTCATTTGATCTAGTGCCTAAATTCTCAGTATTAGATGGGTTGGATGCTGGGGGATGAAAATTTTAAAAAGGAAAAATCTTGCTCTCAAATATTCAGAATGGAACATAGGACATTTCTGGGGCTCAAGAGAAGCAGGGGTAGCAAGGGGGTTCCCTCACTAAAATTATAGGTTAAATTTGTAACCTATAGAGAAGTTTTTTTGGGACTTAGGCTCCTCAGCATATTCTTTACTGTGATTGCTACTGTCCCACCCAATGGGACTAAAAATCTAGTCTTGCTTCTAGGGAACATATGGCCCTTCCCAGGCCTGATGATTTACCCTAAAGCTCAAAGGTGGTTCTGCGGGACGTGTGGGAGAGAAATATTTCTGAAAAGAAGTCTTTTTGTTTTGTTTTTGAGGTGCTAGAGATTGAACCCATGGCCTTGCACATGCTAAGCAAACCCTATGACTGAGCTACATCCCCAGCCCATAAGAAGAATATTTCTAGTGGCTAAATCTAATCCTTTGCTCTCCTCAGCATTGTAAATGTTTCTTTTGCTCATTTCAGAACTACATTTGGGAGCTGATATGTCTTGGCCTGATCCATTCAGGACTCTGCCCTACTATGGAAATCAGCCTTGTCTGTTATTAGCTTATACTCAGTTAGGGCCCAGCTCTACCCTGGAGATCAGACAAACTTTTGCTCACCTGGAGAAGCTGCTGGTTCAGCCCAACTTTATCTAAGGCCAAAGCTTCATTTAAGGCACTGAGCTTGACAGCTGCAGCTCGAAGATCAGCTACCTCTGCCTTCAAGCTGTTCTCAGAACTCGACAGCTCTGCAATGGACTGTTCTGCCTACAAAGAAAGAAGGCTAAAGAGTTTCCTATTTCCACTTTCCCTAAAACAGTGGACAGTTCACATACCTAACACCTGTTGCTTTCTATGTACAAAGATCAGTTAACACTCCATCTCTTCCCTTATATTCTAAACAAGTTTTCCCTTCATTCATGTAAGAGAAGGCATGGCTGAATGGCTGGAGAAAATCTAAGGAAAAGTGGCTGAAGAAGGCTCTAGCTGCTTGTTAGAGATGCCTTTGATCTTTTGAAGCTCTCCAAGCCTTAAAGACCCCTTTTGTTTTCTCTGACCTTGGGCAGAGACCCTGCCTGTTGGCAGATATGACACAGCTTTGCCTACGTACAGTGAACAGAACATGTTAACATAAATAATAAATAACCCTTCTCTGACTCACAAGAAAATATACTTTAACCCCCTTTTCCTCTGACTCATAAGACTGATTAGTGTTATAAGAGCATAATAAAAAGTGCTTGAGACTTTCACTCGGGGGCAGTGCACTCGAAGGCACTGGCCCCCACTTCAGTCTCTCTGACACTAACTCTTGATGTGCAGAGTAATCCTTTCTGCGTCTGCTGACCCCATGGCTGCTGGACTACAGTTGTAATGATGCCACAAAAACTGTAAACACAAACTGCTCTGGGAAATCAAAGAAGACATTAATTTGGGAGAGTCAAAAATGCATGGTAGAGGAGTTGACAATTGAGTTGGGTTTTGAGAGATGAGGAAGTGCTTAAACAGAGAGGAAAAAAGCAGTCAAGGTGAAGGGAAAAATGTAACGCAAAGCATTAGAGTCATGAATGAACATGAGAGAACTGAGAATGCAATTAATGCTATGTGGCAGGAACAAAGGTACAAGTTGGGATGAGGTTTCAGAGTGGAAGGGAAGCCAGAAACTCAGTTTGAGGCAGATGGCAAAAGGCTTTGAATGTGGCATCGAAGTTAGGAAGCCACTGAATAATTTTAAGAGACTGGCATAATCAAGTTCATACTTTAGAAAACTTGTCTAATTCCAACATAGAGGGCCTGTTGAGAGGGAGAAGACCTAGAAGCAGACTAGTGATTAAGGAAAGAAACACGAAGGATCACTGAAGAGTGAAGAACGAGGCAGGCTGCATGCTCCTTTCCTGGGAACACAACTTTCTAAGCTGCCTACACAGCAAGTGAAAAGGAGGCATACATACCCTGGCTAGTGCTGCAGTCACTTCTGCTTGCTCTTGCCTCAGTAACTCCCCTTCCAGGCGACTTGACTCCAGAGCTTCCCGAAGAGTGATTAGTTCATTGAGTGATTCTGATTGCTTGGCTTCTAGACCCACCAGTGTCTCCTGACTGAGAGAAGAAGGAGTGGGGGCTAGAGAACTCCTTGGGAGTGGCCACACTCCAATAGGTAGGAGAAACATAATTACCTTTCCTATGCAAAAAAATGAGGAAGGTATCTAAAAACTCATAAGACATAGCAAGTGAAAGAAGCAAAGTACAGGACAGTATATATGGTATACTACTTTTCATGCAAAAAAGTGAGGAAAAGAAGAATTTACGCTTACGTTGGCATATAGTGGCACAATGAAAGATAAACAAGAAATTACTTTAAATGGTTACCTATCGGAGAAAGGGAAATGGGATGGAGAAAGCAAGGATGTGAGTGAGACTTTTCTGTGTATACCTTGTTAAATAGTTTTGACTTTAGACTTATATATTATCAAGTCAGATAAACTTAAAAAATATAATTATCTCTGTGGATTGTCTACCCTTCCCTTTGGTACAGAGGAGAACCTTCCTAGCACAAAGCATGACCCTCATGGCAGTCCTTCAAGCTTCCACTATTTGTGCCTACTAGGTACAAGGAACTAGAGCACAGGAAAGGAGAGGAATACCAAGGATGAAGAAGAGATATTCCTAGCTCTGTTTGGCTCCTATCTCATCTAGCTTCATGTCAATTGGTTACTTGTCTGTCTTCTCCATTAGACTGCAAACTCCTTGAGATCAGGGCCTGTTTCTTACTTATTTCTGTATCCTTCACAGTGCCTCACCCTATGGAGCTCAGTAAAGTCTGGAGAAACTTTCTCTATTCATCCTTCTGCAAAGGAAGGAGTAAGCTAATCTGAACACACTGCTTGCCAGGCATTGAGGTACTCAGGGCCCAGTGAAGAGAGGATGGGTCCACTTACAGACGCTCCCTCTCACGGACAGCCAGCTGCAGCTCTTCCTGCTGTTCCTCCTTCTCCTCCTGGGCAGAGTCCCCCTGGAGCTGCAGCTCCACATTTGCCCTTCGCAGTCGCCATGCCTCCTGCTCCAGCACCTCCAGCTGCTGCTGCAGCTCTTCCCTGGCCTTCTGCAGGAGCTCTCGTTCCCTGGAAGGAGGCGACCAGAGATAAGCAGAACTGGGAACCTAAAATTGTTGCTGGAAGCAGACATCACAGGGTCAAAGGAGAGGGGTGCCTATTTCCTTTCAACATCCCATCTTTCCTCTTGAATGGGAAACTGTTTTTTGTTGTTGTTGTTGTTTTTATATGTATGTGTGTGTGTGTGTGTGTGTATATATATATATATATGTATATATATATATATATATATATATATATATATATATATATATAAAATATCAAAGACCCCAAACCCAAAAGCTCATCCTGCGGGATCAAGTAGAAACACAAAGCAAACCAGCCCTGTTCAAGCCTTGGGTCTCAGAGGCAGCAGGAAAAGCCAACCAAAAACATAGTGAATGGCTGGATGAGTACTGAGAACAAATGTGGAAGACAGGGATGAACAGACCATCTGCTCACTTGCTTAGCGAGTCCACCTCTCCCTGGAGGCCCATAGTCTGCCCTGCCAGATCATCCCGTTCCCCAGTGAGCTTCTGCAGCCGCTTTCTCAGGGCTCTGCCCTCTTCCTCCCACTGATCATGCTGCTGCTGCAAGAAGCTCATAGTCTCCTGGCAGCCTGAAAGCTGCTGCCTTAGGTCCTGTGGAGGGAGGAGAAATGAGATGATGAGCAAGAGGCCAAAGGCAAAGGAGGGATTTCAGAAGCTTAAAAGTCAATTGGCTGTGGGGGTTAGGGACTAGAGCAATAAAGGTAAGCTCAGAGTAGAGATGTGACCAGTAGAGAAGTCAGAGAATCAGAGGATACTGAATTTCTATAGCTCTGGAGTCTTAGAATTCATCATCCTCAAATGGCATAGGGGCATAGGGGGATGGCAAGTGCACCTGGGCCTCTCAGAGTGGGTGAACACATACCCAGACTCTACCAGGGCTTTTTGCATAGTGCTGTGAGAAGACTGCATGAGAAATGAAGTACACTGCTGGCATGAAGAATGCACCTGTTACCCATGCACAAGTGGGCAGAAACAGAGATTCTACTGGACACTTTGGGGTATCAACTGAGCACCTCATGACTGGCCAAGTGAAAGGGGCAGTCCAGGCTAGGGAGGTCTTGGGGCACAAGTCAGTTTAGGCATCTGGCCCTGTGGCTGAAAAGGAACGCTGAGGGTTCTCACCTGTACAGCCTGCTGTCTCCGGGTCAGCACCAAACGCACCAGAGTAAGAGCCTTGTCTGGGTCCTCGGGATCAAACTGGGAGGAGAAGCCACTAGAGTCCAATTCCAAGGAACTCTCATGACCAGAGCCTTTGGCCATACTGTCCCTTTCTTCCACCAAGGCCTGAAACACAACACAGTGAGGTCACCACCCTACTGACCAAGGCCTAGAATCTGCAGGGGGACCTACATGACAGCCTGGGGATATCCAAAGTTTTCCTTCTCAGGCCCTTTCCCTGGGCATAGGGCTAGGAGTAGGGATGGAGGTAGGTATCTGGGAGGAAAAAACAGCTGCTTTCTTCAACTCTCCACCTTTGGTCACCCAAGTCTAGGATTAGCAACAAGGCTAGAACCCTCTCTGGGGCAATAATAAATGAGAAAACGAAGAAAGAAGAGGCCATTGAATGACAAAGACCAGAGTACAGCCTATGGCTTAAGAATTGCAGCTGGCAATAGGAAAGAAGGTCTGTCCCACAACACAATGCTAGGACATGAATGCTCACCCCTTTGGATTCCAGTCTCCAAATATACTCAGAGAACTCATCCTCACATGACCCTAACCCCAAACCTCAGACTGGAAATCTAGGCAGACAGAGGACATGGAGGCCTGGGAGAAGAGCAAGGCATTTCCCAGTTACCATGATAGGAGGCTTACCAGTACCTGGGTTATATCTTTGATCACATGCTGCAAAGACAACTTCTCCTCTTGGGCATTCCTACTAAGAGATGCCTCATGTTCCATTAACTCTGCGTGATTTGTCTCCTGATCAGGGAACGGAAAGGAGTGTAAGAGCCAAACTCTCAAAAGAGAACTCAGAATTCCAGACCCCAAATCATCAGAAGTCTTATTCTGTCTATTCTTTCAACTCCACTTTTCCAAAGAGTGAGAAGACAATGTGATGTGGTGATTAAAAGTTCAGGTTAAGTGATTAAAAACTCCAAATCAGACTGCCTAAAGTTACTGCTCTCTTACTTACTAGCTTGGCAACTTTGGGCAATTCCTCTGAACTTTCTCTTAAAATAGGAATAATTAACAGCAACAACTTTACAAATGTATTTGGGGGCTTAAATGAAAAACTGCAGGTAAATTACTCAACATAGTGCCTGATGCAAAGCAAATGGTCAAAAAACCTGAGCTGTTATCAGATGGAAGATAGCTGCTGCCTCCAAATAGTAAATTGAGCCTAATAAAGCAGAGAAACTTCTAGCCCCAAAGCTAAAACTAATCTTGAAGACTCAAGATTTCCCTTCTTCCCTCCTATTATGCTTATGTTATTAAAGGCCTGAAGGCACAGACCCACAGTTATATTTTGTTTGGCATATACAAAATTTGAATTTTTAGCTTCTCCCAAAGAGTTAAGGGCCAGGTATCATGGCACACACCTATAATCCCAGCACTCAGGAGGCAGAGGCAGGAACTGATCATAAATTTGAGACCAGCTTAGGCTACATGGTAAGACTTTGCTTCAACAAACAAACAAAAGTTAACAAATGGGCCACACCCAGATCCCATTCTTAGATCACAGTTTCCTGAAGTTGAGCAGTGGATGTCTCCTCAACATGAAACATTTATTCTTCAGGGTCCTACAGCTACTGCCACTCCTCACTGTTTCCTTCACACCAAGATCAAGTGTCCCCTGCAGCACTGAAAAGTAAACATGACAGCACTGGAAAACCAGAATTCTTACAACCCAACCTACTTCACACATTTACATTATCTGAGCCCTGTGGATGTCTGAATTAGCAAATTCCTAACAAAAAGGAACCAAAAAGACAAACCAGTCTGGCTCCCAGTAGACTGAGAAGGTTAGGGATATGCATGTGGATAAGGGCCACCTAAAATCAGAGATCTAAAAATTCATTGAGATGAAAGGAAACATGGAATTGGACAGGGGTAGTGATGCACGCCTGTAATCCCAGCAACTCGGGAAGTGGAGGCAGGAGGATCGCAGGTTTGAGGCCAGAACCAGCCTGGGTAACTTAGTGAGACCCTGTCTCAGACATAAAATAAAAAAGGGGCTGGGGGTGCAGCTCAGTGGTAGTGCATTTGGAAAAAGTACGTACAAGGCCGTGGGTTCAGCCCCCTAACGTGGAAAAAAAAAAAAAAGTGAAACAGGGAAATCAGGCCAAGGATTCACTTACCCCTAGAGAACCTCTTCAATAATATCCCTGGCAGATGTTAAGTCATTGACCAAAACCACACTTCTTCACAAGACAAACTATTCAAAAGAACAATTGAAGCTTCAGCCAAAATCTATAACTTCTAGTGGCTGACATTGATTTTACCCTTGTTGTTGTTGTTAGGTGCCGTCGAGTCAAGTCTGACTCATAGCGACCCTATGTACAGCAGATCGAAACACTTGCCGATTCTGTGCCAGGCAAACCATCTTATTTATGTTTAAGCCCATTGTTGCAGACACTGTGTTAATCCATCTGGTCGAGGGTTTTCCTCTTTTGTGTTGACCTGCCACTCTTCCAAACATGATGTCCTTCTCCAGGGATTGTTCTCTCCTGACTACATGTCCGAAATATGTAAGACGCAGTTTGGCCATTTTTGCTTCCAAGGAGCAACTCCTTCACTGAAGGTACAACTCTGGTTGTACCTCTTCTAGGACAGATCTGTTGGTTCTTTTGGCAGTCCATGGGATATTCAATAGATGTCTCCAGCACCACAATTCAAAAGCATCAATTCTTTTTCTGTCTCTCTTGTTCAATGTCCAGCTTTCACAACCATATGATGCCACTGAAAATACCATGGCATGAGTCAGACGCACCTTCGTCTTCAATGTGACATCTTTGCTTTTCAATACTCTGAAGAGATCTTTTGCCACAGCTTTTCCTAGAG
>VMDO01009775.1:0-10612 GCA_007922755.1 Pedetes capensis
AGTCACCAGTGATTATCAGTATGTCTTGATTGCATGTTTGATCTATTTCAGATTGCAGAAGCTGATAGAAGTCTTCCCTTTCTTCATTTGTGGCCTTAATGGTGGGTGCATAAATTTGAATAATAGTCATATTAACTGGCCTTCCTTGTAGGCGTATGGATATTATTCTATCACTGACAACATTGTATTTCATGACAGATCTTGAAATGTCTTTTTTGATGATGAATATAACCCCATTTCTCTTTAGTTTATCATTCCCAGCATAGTAGACCATATGATTATCTGATTCAAAATGGCCTATGCCAGTCCATTTTAGCTCATTGATGCCTAGAATGTCAATGTTTATGTGCTCCATTTCCATTTTAATGATTTCTAATTTTCCTAGATTCATACTACATACATTCCATGTTCCAATTATTAATGGATGTTTACAGTTGTTTCTCCTCATTTTGAGTCGTGTCACATCAGCAAATGGAGGTCCCTGGGGCTTTACTCCATTTCTGTTATCACCGTAGACTCTACTTGGAGGAGGCAACTCTTCCCCAATAGTCTTTTGAGTGCCTTCCAAACTGGGGACCTCATTTTCTGGCACTATATCTGACAGTGTTTCTTTACTATCCATAGGGTTTTCAATGGCTAGTTGTTTCAGGAGTGGCTCTCCAGGTCCTACTCCCTAGTCTGTCTTAGTCTGGAAGCTCAGCTGAAAACCTGTCCACCATGGGTAACCTTGCTTATATCTGAGGTACCAGTGGCAGAGCTCTCACCCTCATTGCAACACACAAGCCCCCACAGTGTGGCAAACTGACAGACGTGTGGGGGAGTTCTTCAATAAGTGATAGCTATTATCAGTGCACTGTTGATGGAGTTATGTCTGGTTAGTTCAAGATCCCTTCCATCTAATGAAATTCATTATTCTATAATTGTAGGTTTATCAGTAATGAAATCAAATGTGTGGGAATCAACTAAGCCAGAATGAACATCTTATGGTCTTATGCCTGAAATCTTCCAGGAGTAAGTTGGAAAGTGTTTAAAATTATGACACAAGGCAAATCTGTCAGTTTTAGGAATTCATTTGTAATTATTTCATCATACAGGTAAGATGTTTAATCCTTGTAGCTGTGGGATTGTTGGAAATATGTGGTTAGAGATGTGTAAAAATAACACAATTTTTATATTTCTTTTCTACTTCACACAATGACTAATAAATTTCTGAGTAAATCGTGAGAAACTACAAGATGTATAGAAATTTTCTTCCTGAGTATAAGTTGATCAGGAGTACCATCTGTGGGCCTGAATAGAAAAACAAAATAAGATATTTTTTGCTTTAGAGTGAGGGTCAATTTTATGGTCCATATAGCCATCTGCTCTGTTGTTGTTAGGTCCCAACTCATAGCAACTCTATGTACAACAGAATGAAACATTCCCCGATTCTGTGCTAGGAACATGATCTTTTTTATGTTTATGTTCATTATTACAGACACTGTGTCAGTCCATATAGCTGATGATCTTCCTTTTTTCCTTGATTCACCACTCTCTCAAACAGGATGTCCTTCTCCAGTTATTGGTCCCTCCTGAAAATACGTCTACGGTACGTCAGATGCAGTCTAGCCATCCTTGCTTCCAAAGAGCACTCTGGTTGCACTTCTTCTAAGATAGATATTCTGGTTCGTTTGGCAGTCTATGGTATACTCAATATTTGTTTCCAATACCCGAATTCAAAAGCACCAATTCTTCTCCGGTCTCTTTTATGCAACATCCAGCTTTCATATGATGCGACTGAAAATACCATTGCACGCATCAGGCACACCTTTCTCTTCAATGTGACATCTTTACTTTTCAACACTTTAAAGAGGTCTTTTGCAATGTCTTTTCCCAATGCAATATATTTTTTGATTTCTTGACTGCTGCCTCCATGGGTGTTGATTGTAGAACCTAGTAAACACAAAATCTTGGACAACTTCAATTTTTTTTTCTGTTTATCATAAAGTTGCTCATGGGTCCAGTTGTAAGGATTTTTGTTTTGTTGATGTTGAGGTGCAATCCATACAGAAGGCTGTGTTCCTTAATATTCATCAGTAAATTCATTAGTCTCAAATCCTCTTCACTTTTAGCAAGAAAAGTTGTGCATCTGCATAAAGTGATTTGCTAGGTAATAATAAAACAAACTTTTCCATAATCTATTATTTGTGGTTGAATTCCTAGGTCCCCTTCACTCATTTACTGATTAAATATAAATGTGTTTAAATTAAATGGTGCAAATTGTCTTTACAGTTAAATGTTTGGCCTTCTTTCTTGAAAATAACCTGAAGGATATAATTTTAGTGTTCAGTGGTTCTTATTATTTTAGAAGAGAAGAAAGGAGAAAGTCAAATAAAAATATTAGCTTTGCCTTTATTATTTTGTCTTAAATATTTTGAAAAAAATCTACATTTCACTCTGAAAGCCACTTTATATTACAATTTTCAGGACACTACAAATGCTTCCTTTACAGTTCTATCTTTTTCACCTTAAGAAGAATATATTTTCTCCCCTGAAAACATTTTATTTTCTTGTCATTGGGCAATGTGATTTCATTCACTTTGAAAAGGGAAGTATATTTTATCAGCTACCCAAACGGTACTCAGTGTTCTCTATTGGTCAGGAAAGACTATGAATTAGTGGAAATGTAAAATTTTCCTATTAGTGATGGATTATGGCTAAACAAAGAATCCTTTCCTGCTTCCTTGGTCATGCATGCATCATTGTATAGTGCAAAAAAATGCTTGCAATGATTTTTTTTTATCTCAGAAGCCATTTATTCTATTATGAATATGGGAAGATAAATCAATGTTCAGTAAAACTGTTTATGAAATTCACAACCAGACATTAAGCAGAATGAAGCAACTCCATATATGATATTACCTATGTCTTCAAAAAGAGAATAAAATCAAAGTACAAAGCAGAGTAAATGTATGGTCCTTGTAATAGAGTATATAGCTATAATTATTCATATAATAGAATAATTACCTGCAGCTGTAGCCCTGTGGCATCCGATCTCATCAGATCTCAGAAGCTAAGCAGGGTCGGGCCTGGTTAGTACCTGGATGGGAGACCGCCTGGGAACACCAGAAGCTGTAGGCTTGGGAGAGGGACCTGGCAACCCCCTCCCAAAAATCAATCTGCCATTGAAAACCCTATGAATAGCAGAGAAGCACTGACAATAGTGTTTCCCCTGTTGTACAGAGGGTCGCTATGAGTCGGATACTGACTCGACGGCACCTAACAACAACAACAACAACAATAGAATGATTATTTTATTGCATTTTTTTACCTAGTTTTTTTTTTTTACTTTTTTGTGGTACTGGGGGTTGAACCCAGGGCCTCTCACTTACATACTTTGCAGGTGCTGTACCACTGAGCTGCAACCCCAGCCCATTTTTTAACTTTTTGAGATAGGGTCTCACTAAATTATGCAGAGCACCTCTGGTCTCGAACATGCAATCCTCCTGCCTCTGCCTCCTGAATCGCTGGGATTTGGGGCCCATACCATCGTGCCTGGCGCAACAGAATAATTCTTAAAGCCTAAGAAATTCCTGATAATACTGATAACCTTCAGGGAGATTTGTAAGTATGAGCTAAGTTTTCATCATATACCTTTTCCTCTTGTTATTATAATATCTCTACATAAAAGTAAAAAGAATGGCATAGTAACCCCTCATATTCATATCACCCATAATTAACACTTACCAGACTTTTCTGCACTTGTTTGTCATTTTATTCCTCTTTTCATTTTCAGTTTTAAAGTATTCTTCATGCAAATCATGAATTATGTCCTTTAATCAGTAAGCAATTCAAGGTACATCTCTAAAAATATATGAATATTTACTTTTGTATCCACAATATCATCATCACCATTAACACAATTACATGGAACTGTTATCCTCCACCTCACCTTTAATTCAAATATTGAAGTCCTAATCCCAGTATGCCTGCAACCTTATCACTGTGGCCAGGGATCCTGTCAGATCTCAGAAGCTAAGCAGGGTCAGACCTGGTTAGTACTTGGATGGGAGACCACCTGGGATAACCAGGTGCTGTAGGCTTGAGAGAAGGACCTGGCAACCTACTCCCAAAAGATAGTCAGCTGTTGAAAACCCTATGAATTGTGGGGCACGCACCTCCCGGTCCGGCCTGGAGGTTAGGACGGGCTGCGCCGCCTCGCACACAGATACTAAACACAATTCACTCGGGACCCTCAGGTGAGGGGCACAGACTCCTGCGGCCCTCGGGACCCCAGCAGAGACGGGAGAAAGGAAAAGCCTCAGGTGCTTTTGCCTTCCAGGGGCAAACACCTGTGTTGGTCGTCTTGGTGGTCAGGAGGAGACAGCTGTTGCTTCCTCGGTGATCAGACAGAGAGCAGGTTCCTTTCCTTGTTGAGGATTGCAATGGGAGAGCATTATTTCCTCACTGAAGGTCTGGGGGAGAGCAGCGGGAGAGGTGCTTCCTCATTGGTGGTCGGGCAGAGACGGGCGAGAAGGCACAAAAAGGGATGCCAAAAAGGCTGTGCCAAAAAGGATCGAGCTGCTGCAGCGCAGCTCTTTATGTAGCTCGCCCATAGAATGGCCTGAGCCAATCAGCTTTCAGTCCAATTGTCCAATCAGGAAGGGTTTTGTACAAACGTGCAACCAAGTTACTTTCATTTTCCCTACATTTCTAACTTACAAACCAGATATTCAAACACCATTTTCCCAGTTTGGGAGTTTTTGCCAATTTCCTCCCAATTTTTCCCTACAATGAATAGCAGAGAAGCATTGACAATAGTGTTCTGTCTGCCGTACATAGGGTCTCTAGGAGTCGGACGTTGACTCATGGGCACCTCCCAGCAACAACAATCCCAATATGATGGTATTAGCAGGTGGAACATTAAGGAAGTAATTTAAGTCCTCATAAATGTGACTAGTGCCTTTATAAGGAGAAGCCAGACAGCTACTTATCTCTTCTTCTGTCAAATGAGAAAAGTATGAGAAATTGACTGTCTATAAACCTGGAAATGGAACCTCACCAGACACTGGATTTGCTAAACTCTTTGATCTTGGACTTAGACTTCAGAAGTGTGAGAAATAAATCTTACCTGTTTAAGCCACCATGCTTTTATAGCACCATGAATTGACTAGGGCAACAATTAATGCCTTTTTATTATTATAAAAATAAAATTGTCATGCAATATCTAGCCCCTTTATAAATTTCTTCAATTAGCTAAAAAACAGTCTTCTGAAAGGATTATACATTTCTTCATTTGCAACAAACATAATATTAAGTCATTCTTTTCATTTAGACATTTTAATCTAAAGTAGTATCCTATACCCTTTTATTTCTCATTCCATTTACTTGTTGAAGAAACAAAGCTGATTTGCTGTAGACCATTTCAGTCTAGATTTATCTGCATACTTCTTCATGGTTTCATTTAATTTGTTCTTCTATCATCCCCTCATTTAAAATGGGCTAACACTTGATTAGATTCAAGTATGTTAGTTGCTTATACAACAACTAAATTATATTTTTAGCACATTATTTCTACAAAACACAATGAGTTTATAAAAGGTCTGTCTCGAATCCTGGCTCTTCATAGTCAATGCCTGGCATTTTCCAAATGCTCCACAATACTTCCTTTTCTTGCAAGAAGTTTATCATGAATGAATATAAGGATATGGAAAAGATTGATCCCACTAGCGGAAGATGTGATAATTAACATAGGGGAATTATGAAGGTGTGCAAGTAAATAGTGACTGTAGATAGTTCAGCTACAGGAAACAAATTCCTAGAAAATATCAGAAATAAAGTTTAACACTTATTCACTTATTTAAAACATAGCTGCTCTTGTAGTTTGTAAACCTTTATGTTTTTAATTCTCTAGGTTTGCTAAACAGGTGCTTTGGAAAGCATACTCACATTTTAAAATATATATTTATTCATTCACTTAGTCAGATGTTTCTTCATTAACTTATAATCTGTGAATGCCCACTTAATGTCAAGCACCATCCTAGGTATTGGGACAGAGACAAGAGATCTCTTCGATTCTTTAATGGTTTTCACTTCATTTATAGCTATTCAGCACTTAATATGAGTGTTGTTAGTTGTTAGTTGTTAGGTGCCGTTGAGTCGATATCTGACTCACAGTGACCCTCATAGGGTTTTCAATGGCTGACTGTTTTGGGATTGCCTTGGGAGTGGATTGCCAGCTCCTTCTCCCATTTTTGTGGTGCTTGGAATTGAACTCGGGACCTCAGAGACTGCAGCACAGTGCTCTACCAACTGAGCTAAATACCAGCCCTAATACGAGTGTATATAATATATAAAGTATGAACAAGGTTTTACTATGATACAAAGAAATGTTAGACGTGTCACCTGCCTGCCTGATATCTTATTCTAAGAGCTGAGACAAACATAGCCACATCATTCTGGAAGAAGCTGTGCTAGACTAGAAAGATCAGATGCCATTAGTATAAAGGAGTGATTGAAATGGTTTCTAACAAAAAATGCTGAGCCTATCATTTCACTAAAATACTCCTGCAGCGAGCAGTAAAATGTTAGGACTAACTGGGTTCAGTGCGTGGGATTTTTTTTATATGTTTTGAAAAGATGGATTTGAATTGTATTCAAATGGTATCCATGATGAAGTCACCAGGACTAACCAGGTCTGACCCTGCTTAGCTTCTGAGATCTGTTGAGATTGGGCACCATGGTAGTATAACTGCAGGCTGTGCTTATTATTAACTGCCTAAAATTCCCAGCACCGACTTGACGGCACTTAACAACAACAACAACAAAAGCACTTGAGCGATACATGGTGGATGCCTCTGTGTTATTTATTTTGTTTTTCTATTATACATGAGTTAGTGTATTTCTCCCCCTCACTCCCTTAATCCTGAAGTGTGTTTGGTGAGAGAGGACAGGGTGAGTGGGCCTGTGGGAATCAGGTAATGTGTCAAATCAAAGACATTGCCAGAAACCTATTATCTAGGCAAATATTGCAATAGTTTTGCATAGAAGGATGGCTAGGAACTAGTAATTCTGGAATGAAGAAAATGCAGAATACTAAAGAAAAATGGATTCAAGTGCCAGATCTCTAGTATTTTCTAATGTAGAATTTCTGGGCTTTGGAAGTAGGCCTTGTTTTGCCACACTGACATACTTAGGCAGAAATAGAGATAGGAATGTCGCACATTATCCCTACTTTATTCTCATTAGTTGGCACTGCTTCACACTGAGTTTGAACAGTCATAATGTGTACATTTTGATTTGGACTATAATGTGATAGATCAGCCTTAAGTATTCCTGAAAGGAAGTGCTTAAGACCTGGCTCAGCCACTTTCTAGCTGTGTAGACATGAGCATGTCATTTGACTTATGTGATCCTCACTTTGAGTGGAAGTTGGAGTTGTGAACACTTTAAGGGATTTTGTGAGAATCACACGTGATCATGTAAGTAAAAGAATTCTAAACTCTGTACAAATAAGGAATCACAATCTATTTTCTTGGTAACAAGTTTTGAACAGTGACTGGCATTTAGCTCAATTGCTGGAGTGCTTGTTCTGCACCCTGTGAGTCCCTGTGTTCAATCTCCAGCACCACAAAAAAATGGGAGAAAGATCTGACTGCGTACTTCCTAAACAATCCTCCATTGAAAACTTTATGAATAGCAGAGAATCACTGACATATTCCCAGGCATGACACAGTGTTGAGGAGTGTTTAGTTCCGTTGTCACTATGAGTCAGATGCAACTCAATGGTACCTAAAAACAAGTTTGGAACTCTCTTTCTTTCTTTCTTTCTTTCTTTCTTTCTTTCTTTCTTTCTTTCTTTCTTCCTTCCTTCCTTCCTTCCTTCCTTCCTTCTTTCTTCCTTTTTTGTTTTTCGTTTTGAGGTTTTCTTATTTGTTTTGTGTCTAGAAAAGAAAATTCATCTACTAGGAGTTAAAATAGCTGGGATTTAGCTCAGTTGGTAAAGCACTGCGCTGCAGCCTCTGAGGTCCCGAGTTAGATTCCCAGCACCGCAAAAATGGGAGAAGGGCTTGGCAATCCACTCCTGAGGCAATCCGAAATACTCAGCCATTGAAAACCCTAGGAGGGTCACTATGAGTCGGACATGACTCGACTGCCACCTAACAACAACAACAAAAGGAGTTAGAATAATATGAAATAGATACTGACTCCTCCCTTTTGCGATTTTTAGGGTAAAAGGCATTATGTAGGTGGTCACAAGGCTCTCTCACAAATTACAGTAACCAGGGGGTGGGGACTCAGTGAGGAACTGGCAAAGGGTAAATAAGTTTGGACAGTGGCATAGCTTAACCTCTTTCATATAGAGAGTTATTATCTATCGATTTAGAGTTCAAAATCTGAAAGCAAGTAAGTTAAAGGAAAGAATAAGCATATAAATTGGTTGGGAAGGAAATTAGAATCTGGCTGCAGTAGAAGAAGAGAGATTGAAGGATGGGGAAGGGAGGAAGGAGAAGGGACAGGGGAAAAGAGGGGAGAAAAGTGGGAGGAAGGAAGGTATAGAAAGAAGGAGAGAGACTTCCTAGGACTTTGGAGGCTATCAGTAGCCTCTAGATCTAAACCATTATTTCTTAACCTTTGGTGCACTTTTGAACCATCCATGAAACACTAAAATTGCTGATTCTTGAGTCCCACTTCCAGAAATTCTGATTTAACTCATCTGGGGAGGATTTAATGATTTCTAATCTGAAGCCAAGTCTAAAAGCCAAAGAACTAGGGTAATGTCTAACTTAAATGTACACACAATTCACCTGAAAAAATACAGGTCTAGGGAAGAGCCTGAGATTTTGTATACCTAACAAGCTCTAAGGTTTCTAACACCCTTCTATCAGGCAGGTGTCTGTCTTCCAGAAAGGGATATAAGATCATTTTAAAAGGTATAAAATCATGATAATGATAATGTCAACAATGTTTTTGTTGTTGTTATGTGCCATGGAGTCGGTATCCAACTCATAGAGACCCTACAGGCAAAACACTATTGTCAGTGCTTCTCTGCTATTCATAGGGTTTTCAATGGCTGATTTTTGGGAGGGGGTTGCCAGGTCCTTCTCCCAAGCCTACGGTATCAGGTGTTCCCTGGTGGTCTCCTGTCCAAGTAATAACCAGGTCTGACGCTGCTTAGCTTCTGAGATCTGATGGGATTGGATGCCACAGTGCTATGGGTACAGGAAATGTCAACAATGGCTAACATTTAATGTGTGCTGAATTGGTGCCAAGCACTGTGCTGAGAGCCTCCATAGTTAACTTATGAAAGTTCTCAGAACAACCTTATAAGGACTGGTATTATTATTAACCTTGCTTCACAAATGAGAGAACTGAGGCTTGAAAAGTTGAGCATTTTACCTCTGTTTAGTAACCTGGTAAACATATTTGAATTCTGGCAGTGTGATTTGACCCTGGGCTTCTAATGGCTGTATTATTCTGGTGCCTGATTCTGAAATTAGTCAGTAGCCATGATTATAAGGGTTACACATCCTTCAGGAGAGAAAATATGAAATGAGGAAGCAAATCTGGAAGCATCTGCAATTCTAGCACAAAGAGAAATAAGGTTAAAACCTACACCTGGCTTCTGGCCAGAGGAACAGGTGAGAGGAGTGGCCTGGCAATTGTTGCAGGAAAAGCATCAATTTTTTATTCTGGATAAGGCAAGACATAGATATTGCCTGGGTTCACAACTATGGTTCCAATGACCTTTGTTTATTAAGTTGGTTGGGAAAAATGTTTTTTAAATCTTCATGTCACACACCAAATCATATAAATTATTCTCTGGGAATGGGGCACAGTTATGGGCATTCTTTTAAAGCTTCACAAGGATTTCAAACTGCAGCTAAGGTTGCCAGCTGCTGGGTTTGAAGTATGGCATCCTGAGAAAATGCTGATGCCATTGATGATAAGTCCAAATGTCACATTTCCTAGTCACCCTATTTTAGCAACTGGAACTATGCTTTTTCTGAACTTCTCTGGCTCCTAGCTCTACCTCTCTGGAGACACTGGCCACATGTGACCTTTAACATGGGTGGTTTTGCCTTTACCCACTCCTTTTGGGGCCTATAGTTTTGAAGACCACAGAGAAGTTGCATATAAAACAGTACCACACAATAGATTATTCCCTAGGCAGTATCCCCAGAGAATTTCATGGCACCAAAGGTCAAACCAGTTGAGTTATCATTGGGTGTTGGGGTCCGCTCTGGGCTGGCAAAAGACCATGGGGCTTCACCAATCACCAAGCTTTCCTTAATAACTAATTGGATAGCTCTGGGTGGCCAATCAGGCTGAAAAAGGCCACTCTAGAGCTGGGCTGTTTGGTTAAGGGTTAAAGATAACCAGATGTGGGAGAGACAGGGCAGGATCTGGGGAGGGCTCAGACTTCGGCCCAAACAGAGTGGACCTTGGCTCTACACCCACCCGGTCCACCTTGGGGGTGTCCAGATAATTCCCTACAATTGGATACATACAGCTTTCTTAGAGAGTTCCAATGAATATTGTATTTAAGAGCTCTGTCACATTCTGCTATTAGGAAACATCTTTAGCTTTGTCTCACTTGTTGTTGTTGTTGTTAGGTGCCATCGAGTCGGTC
>VMDO01009775.1:10712-75347 GCA_007922755.1 Pedetes capensis
AGGGGAAACACTATTGTCAGTGCTTCTCTGCTGTTCATAGGGTTTTCAATGGCAGATTGATTTTTGGGAGGGGGTTGCCAGGTCCTTCTCCCAAGCCTACAGCTTCTGGTTTTCCCAGGCGGTCTCCCATCCAGGTACTAACCAGGCCCGACCCTGCTTAGCTTCCGAGATCTGACGGGATCAGATGCCACAGGGCTACCGCTGCAGGCTTATCTCACTTAGGATTTGCAAAAATCATTTGAACATAAAACACCTTTTTGATTCTGCTTGTAGCTATGTAAATATTTTTGGAGGAAATTCTAGCATAGAAAAGAAGATGGTCCTATGTAATAAGATCTGGTTAAAAACCTAATAATCTTAAGAAAAATATTAAACCTCATAGAGTTGTGAAAAATAAATTAAATGAAATTAAAAACAATATATGTAATATAAATTAAATGACATAATTTATGTTACATGTCTATTATAGTTCCCCTGTCTATTATGTTAGTGGGTTCCTTTATCATCTTGTACAGATTTTATGTTAAACATACATACACACATACTCAAAATCAGCCATGACCCTACATATATTTCCTCTTTTGAGACAGTAAGAAAAAAATGTAATTCACAGGTGGGTGTCAGAAGCATTAAATACCACCTAAACTGATACCTCCTCTGCATTTCTTCTATTACTAATGATTACAGAAAAAGAGGAAAATGTTGAAGATAAATTCTCCTTGAATTCAGCATTTCTTATTTAATGATTAAGCATTTATTGAGCAATTAATATGTGCAAGACACCCTGGGAAATTTTTAAAAATCAACAAGATACAGTCTAATCTGGATTCACTGTAGTTTTTCTTGCTATACAATGGTGTTGAGCCACCACAGCATATAGAGCTGTCTTCTGACCAAGTGGAAGGAAAACAGTAAACTTCACCACAACTAATTTATACCACCCTTGTGTTTCTGGGCATTTTGTATTTGTATCTATTGCTTGAATTGGCTGTGAACACAAAGCAGAGTACAATGCTTGATGCTTATATTCTTGTTGTTAGGTGCCCTCAAGTCAGTGTCCAACTCATAGCGACCCTCATAGGGTTTTCACTGGCTGATTGTTTTGGAATTGCCTTGGGAGTGGATTGCCACATCCTTCTCCCAGTTTTGTGGTGCTGAGAATCAACTTCAGAGACTGCAGAGCCGTGCTCTACCAACTGAGCTAAATCCCAGCCCTGATGCTTAGTAGGTATTTTAAAACTGATGACATAATGATTCATATATGAGATCATATAAGAACCACAGGATTCTGATTAATATTAAGACTGTATCCATGTCTATCTGGATATACTATTCTTTCATAACCAATAAAATGTGATTTTGTGGTTGTGATTGAAACAGCAATTGATATAAAATTATATCCATGTCTATCAGGATATGCTATTCTTTTATAAATAGTAAAACATTATTTTGTGGTTGTAGTTGTTGTCAAAGGTGTATAGCATTCAACTCAAACATTACCTTTCCCATCCCTACCCTGCCTCATTGATTTTGAGTATTAAACAAGCTCTTATTAGAAAATACTGATTTTGATTGGAAGATGAGAAATGAAAGGAGACTGAAGCTCCTTATTTCCTTAGGATTTGCCTTGCTTTCTCCCTTTCGTGGGGCCTCCTGGCCCATGGGTAAGCTATTTGCTGTTATGTGAAATGAGAGCCAAGATTACAAGTAGGAGCATGAATTTGAAATAAATAGATTTTTCTACAACTCTTAAGGATTGGTTCTCTTTGTCTTATCTATACTCATATTCTCAAGATAATCCATACCAAACCTGGCTACAGAGTCAGAGTACCTGAAAAACTTTCTTACAGGTTTGGATATGTTGGCTCCATCCCCAGAGACTGCAAATTAATTGGCTGGAAGTTTCAGATCAATTGTCTGTTTTGTGTTTTAGCTCCCAAGGCACTTGTAATGTTCAGTCCAGGTTAAGAAATGCTGTCTTAAAAGGTCTCCACTATATTTTTCACATTCATTAATTTTAACCTGAAAAATCTGAAAGGTTTTTTTTGTTTTTGTTTTTTGGTTAGCTGTTAAAGTTTACTTCTGCTGGAGGAAGCAAAATTTCAAATCATTACATTGTGAGACTCCCATCCTACCTCAGACTTTCAGTAAGAAACTACTAAATGTGTAGAATATCATGATACTCATTGGTACCATAAAGGTCTTAGGAAAGAAAAGAATCTTCATCTCGCCTTTGGCTAACTGACACACTACCAGGGACACAACAAAGTAGCTCTTGACATTTCTATTCAAAATCTCTGGAAGAAGACTTAGCAAATCTCTGAGCAGTTATTCAGTCAAATCAGGCAGAGGCATACACAATAAATACCCTTTTATAACTTTAGTTTTTATTATAAAAGACAACAGTATTTGCTAAGGAATTAAGTTCACCAATATTTTAGGCTTTATTCCAATATCTCAAGTGATTCTGTGATTTGTGATTTCTAATATGTGAAAAATATTTTCCTCTAAGCCTTCCTTTAACTTTAGCAATGGGAGAAAATTTTATTTTTTGATACTCAGCTGTGACTTAGCATTCTTTCAAGATTGCAGCTTAAGAATCACCTTGAAATATTATCTTTAATTTTAAATATATAAAGGTAATGTATCTTAGGCTTTTGTTAAGCATTCGGAGATAAGATTAAAACATGTCTCACCAGGAATAGTGGTACATACCTATAATCCCAGAAACCTGGGAGGCAGAGGCAGGAGGATTGCAAATTTGAGGCCAGAGGCAGCCTGCCTAACTCAGTGGTACCCTGTCTCAAGACAAAGGAATGAAAAATGGGCTGGGGTGCAGCTCAGTGTTAGAGCACTTCCAAAGTATGCATAAGGCCCTTGGTTCAACTCGCCCCACCAGAGTATGTACATACATACAGAGAGACAGACAAACATAAAACATGTCTCATGTTCATGTTTTTGCTTTTAAGGATGAGGAATGTAGATGCTTTTGTTTTAAGTGACCCTGCGTTATTCACTATACATAATGCTGTACAGTATCATTACTTTAACATATCTGACAGCCAGAGAAAAATGAATTTGTCATTCAATTTTACCTGCATATGCCAACAGAAATGGTAAACAGAAACATAAGAATCTCAGAAAACTAAGCCTTTTCTGATTGCATATTTTTCCTTTAGCTTTGCTTTTATTTATAAAGCAAATTTACAATGGTTGGATAGGAAAAGGGAAAGTGTATAATATTTACAGTCTCTGGGGTTTCATATATCACATGGAGAGATTCAAACCTGGTGGAAGCAAAGAAGCAATGGAGGTCAACAGTCTTTCTGAAAGTAGAGCAAGCTAAAGCTGTTTAACATTGAACCAGTATGTTGCTAAGTGTTACAACAGATAGAAAATCTCTGGACACAAGTGCACCAACCTTATCAGAGCAGTATATGCAAATAATTGCATAAATTACATCCTTCTTCTGTCTTAGAATTAGTAATACCAATTTACAGAGGCCATTTGACATTGCTAGTATGGGTCCTTGGTCAGAGGCCCTTTATAATTCTTATTTTTCTAGTTTTCAGACCCTGAACCTCTGAGGCTCTCTGTTGCCAAGCGGGAGAGAGATTGGAAAGATGAGAGAGTTGAGATCTTTGATGATGTCTTCAATAATATAAAAATGCTTTCCTCACCACTACATAAAGTAAATTAAGTATCCCATTATCATAGGATTATGGTTATTTTAACCCACACATACTTAATAATAACTTAAGTAATTGGATGTCATTCTTCATGATCAGACTGAATTTCAACAAATAGAAAGGGTGAAAATCCTATGCTAATGATTTCTGTGTGTACTAGTCTGTGTGGATACATGGAAACAGATGTAGTTTTAAAAAAAACGAAAAGGGTAAACAAAACGAGAATTTTCAGTATCAAGCACTCCATTTACTGGGTGCAATCATGATAGTGACTGCTTAAAGTGGAAGGAGACTGAGGCTTGTATAATTTAGAGGTGTGTCAAGCTAAGCCCTGGGATCTCCTGAGAGTCTCATTATCTTTACTTTTTAGCTGTGTGACCCTAGGCAAGGTATTTAGTGCATCTAAGCCCCAGTCTTTTAAAATGATTACTGGATATAATAACTGTGACAAGAAAGATGAAACGTGTTCGCTATTTATGTTCAATCTCTCTTGCAGTTAGGTTTCAGGGCTCATGTGACTGAGTTCTAATTCCAAGGAGCAGATGGAAGCCAAGAACTTTTGCATCTGGCCTGTTCAAACATGTTCCCCAAACCTCTAGCTCATGCAGTTCTTCTGCTGAAGTGATTTAGAGGCCACATGTTCCAGGTAGGGTTGCTACAGCATGAAGGAGGGTGGGCCAACTTGCCTGTGATTTGATGGATGAAATAAGTGTTACTTTACGGAGGCACTAAGATTTTCTCCTCTCCCTCCCTCCCTCCCTTCTTTCCTTCCTTCCTTCCTGGTGTAACCTGGTCTATCCTGAGTAATATATCACATCTGCTTCATCTCATTGCATGAAAAAAACCAAACATGAAAGATGTGATCCTAGAGACACAAGGGCACATAATAAGTTCCTTAATACATTTATAATTTTATGTAATACAGTCTAATTATTTTAGACATAAAAATGCTGAGACTTAAAGGAGCTGAGTAATTTACCCAATACAAAACAGCTAACTTTTGGTACAAATGAAGATTTCTAATTTAGGGTCCTTACAAGTATACAGCATTAGGACTGGGATTTAGCTCAGTGGGTTGAGCGCTGCGCTGCAGTCTCTGAGGTCCCAAGTTCAATTCCCAGCACCGCAAAAATGGGAGAAGGGCCTGGCAATCCACTCCCAAGGCAATCCTGAAAAACAGTCAGCCATTGAAAACCCTATGAGGGTCGCTATGAGTCGGATACCGACTCGAGGGCACCTAACAACAACAACTAACACAACAAGTATACATTTTCTCTAAGTCATGTATACTTCTCCAGTGAGAGAAACATTTAGACATTGAATCTAGTTTTTATTGTTGTAGTTTTTTGTTTGTTTGTTTTATTGCAATGCTAGGGATCAAACCAGGGACTTGTGCATGCCACCAAACACTCTACAGCTGAGTTACACCCCCGGCTCCTAGATATTGAGTCTGTTGAATGAGGTTCATTTATTAAAAATGGTAACTGAATTTAATTTTAAAGGATAGCTAATAGTTGTGGGTTTAGTGATATCCGTATAATGTTGACCTCAATCTTATAATGGTTGACTGGTTCTTCTTAGGAATTTAGCTGATTAGTTTTATATCCCCTTCATGAAAATTTTCACATTTTTAAAGAAAGGAATAATTCCATCTCACTGTTTTCCTATCTATTTCATTTAAATTTTCAACATCTTTTAGTAAATACTCTGAAAGTATTAATGACCTATTCAATAAAAGTTATCTTTAGGAAATTCCAAGTAACCATGTTACTTTTAGAATGGTATATACATTGTTAAATTGCAAAACTGTCTGTAAAATGATTACCATAAATCTTTTTATTTCCAGTATTTTGATCATACTTTATCTTTATTAGTTACTCCAAGTAACCTGTGATATTTAGTTTTTTTTTCTCTTGGTAACTTTCTATCATGATTCAATATGTTGGGCAATTCTGCTTGTGTACTAAGGCAATTTTCCTCAATTCCATAAAATCTAAAAGCCCTTTAGGAGAGAATTCATACCTGGTTTCATTCTCAAACAGTCAATATAAAATTTCTGGTGTTTTTCTTTTTTCCTGTTCAACCTAAATGTGCTTATTTGTGTCAAAACCTTTCAGAATACTGTTTTAGCACACCTTTTCAGCATAATATGGTGGTTATGAACCTGGGTTTTGGATATACATTTGGTATACTTCTCTGGCTTATGATCTTAAACAGGTAATTTCATCTTTTTGAGGCTTACTTTTCACCTTTGTAAAATAAGTCCTATCTCAAAGGATGTTGTAAGGTCTAAGGTGATGTAAAATATACACTGTTTGGCAAGGAATAATTAATAATAATTAAACTGATAAAATAATCTTAGAAATCAATCTAAGAGATAATAATCTTTCATGTGTGTATATAAAGTTTTTGGCATGAAATAATTCCTTATACTGTCTATGTGTTGTTGTTGTTAGGTGCCATTGAGTCATATCTGATTCATAGCAATCATCATAGGGTTTTCAATGGCTTATTTTTTTCGAGATTGCTTTAAGAATGGGTTGCCACACCCTTCTCCCTTTCTGTGTGCTGGGGATTGAACTGGGGTCCTCAGAGAGTGTAATGCCACACTCTACCAACTGAGCTAAACCCCAGCCCTATACAATATATGTTGTTGTTGTTAGGTACCCTCCAGTTGGTATCTGACTCATAGTGACCATGTGTACAAGTGAAACACTATTGTCAGTGCTTCTCTGCTGTTCAGAGGGTTTTCAATGGCAGACTGATTTTGGGGAGTGGGTTGCTGGGTCTGTCTCCCAAGCCTACAGCACCTGGTGTTCCCAGGTGGTCTCTCATCCAAGTACTAACCAGGCCCGACCCTGCTTAGCTTTTGAAATCTGATGAGATCAGATGCCACTGCAGCTGTGGTACAGCTGCAGGCACTGTGCTATATAGTTCTGCTTATTTTGTTACCTTGACTTCAAAATGAAGGTTTCTGAGGGCATTCAAGGTGTTGTATTTCAAGATGGCAACCCTCTTGTCCAGCCTGGAGGAACCTGCTATACAACATTCCTGCCTATACCTTTGTTTCCACAGGCTTTTTCTATCTAACAGCTAGGGTGCTTCAAAGGGTTCCTGGATTCCTTGGGGGTGGAGAACTTGGCCTAACTCCATAGGCAGATGATTCCTCATCTATGATAAAGCGGAACCTCCTGCTGAAAGTCATAATGCTAAGTTTTAAAAAAAACAAGGAATGCAATTATAAATGAAAGATGATTCTAACTCTGTCAAAAGAGAACTTACCTGAAAGTCACTGGAAGGAAAAATAAAGATAACTCCAATGATGATATTTGGGTGAACTGATAATAAATTTTATTCTCTGAGAAGTTATGCAATGTATTTTATTACTTTCATAATAGAAAAGTGACACAATTTGAGAAATCATTGCAAAGAAATCCAGAGGCTAACAGCTAACAACATGCATATTTAACCCACAACCTCTCTTTACTTTACTCTTGTGATATTTCTTTTGGAGAAAAGAGTCTTTGGGTGATTCTAGATGTATCTGTTCTAAATACAAATGCTTCAATACATCTTTGCTTTGTATCCTACAGTTCTCTCATCTCTCTCTCTCTCTCTCTCTCTCTCTCTATCTCCATAAGCACATCTGTAGCAGACACTGTTACTACCTTACTCATATCTCCTTGGCACTCGCCTTCACCACACAGGGCAACATTAAGGTGTCCAGTTTCCAGCATCTGTATCTCTTGCATGAGGTGATTACCTGAAGACAGTATTGTTGGAGAAACTGGAGAAGCCTGGAGAAACCTCAGTTCTTTTTGTGAAATGAACTAAGATTAGTATGCTCCCCATCAAAGAAAAAGAGAGACTAGAAGAAAGGTCAAGTGGGCTTTAATACAGTAAAGACATACCTTAGAGAGAGACCAAGTGGGACACCCTGAGGGGGACCTGGATCTTTGTTGCTTGTAGTTTTTTAATGAATAAAATATTGCATTATTCCAAGGGGTCATGGACCTTGAGGTCAAAGGAGCAACCTTACCTTATCAGCCTAACAGAACAGGAGGAAATATTTACCTTGTTATTGCTTGATTTAACTTTGTAGTGGGCTAAGCGCTGTTCTGTGTGGCCTAGAAAGTAGCAGCCCCCTCTCTTCAGAAAAACGGAGGAGAAAATTATTATTTGGGCTTACTTTGTAGTCACCTAAGAGTTTCTCTGTGTGGTCTCAGACTCAGGATGTGCCTGAGAGAAGAAGAAATAATAACTAATTCCATCCGTTGTCATGAGTTTATCTTTTAGCTCTGTGATCATGAAGGAGTACCTAATAACATTTATTATAGTCAGTTTACCTTTCAGCTTTGGATCAATTAAAATTTGCCTAGCTGTTCAGTTATAAGCCGTCTGTGGATTTTTAATCACTTACCAAAAGGCCAGTGTTGGTTTATTTTTAATTTAGCAATAGAAGGCCAGTGCTTGAAAGTAAACTTCAAGCAACTTGGAGGGTTTTTCATTACAGTGCCTGAAATCTGCCTCCTTCCCTAGTTTTCCTAAATCCCCACCTCCCCCAAGAATAGGAGCCTCAGGGATTGTACATGAGGCATCCTGGGAGTAACTAGAGATTACTATGCCTCTCCCTCCCCAGTGGCCCCAACCATGCCTAATGGATTGGTGGAAAACCCTCTGGAGTGGGGAACATGTGAGGCATGCCCTTCCCCTATCCCCCACAATTCCCAGAAGGACTGAATCCCTGTTTCCCACAGTGGTAACCTGGGTGGCAACTTACACTCTATTGGCTGCATGCTGCCTGCTCCCTCTCCTCCCCCTCTCCTACTGGTGCTTGCAGGGATGGCTTCCCCAACACAAAACTTGCACTCAAATTCTCTTCTCAGGGTCTGTTTCTGGAGAAACTCAACTTAAGAAAATATTCACATCCGTATCTATTTCTTGCAGAAAATAGCTTATGTGTGATAGCTGGCTTTGAGCTAAGTGTGAGCTCAAAATGTGGCCAGACTCCAAGCAAAATGAACATCATCTTAGGCACCAACACTAGAATGATGGTTAAAAAGACTTAAAGTATATGTGTGGTATTATTTCTAGTTCTGGATACTACATTTTTAAAAAAACAAACACCCAAATGCTAGAGTATGGCCATGGTGGCCTTTAATTAGGAGTCAGGAATGTGATAACAAAGAAGTGAAACTATTTGGCTTGGAGAATAAATTATAAAAGAATGACATAATCACTGGATTCAAGTAGCTGAAGAGAAGTCATGTGCACAGAGGACTCAATTTGTTCACTCTTTATTCAGAGGGTAGAGCTCTAGGGAAAAGTAAAAGAAAGGTAAATTCCAGCTCAGAAAAATGAAGAGTTTTCTAATCATGAGAGCCATCCCTTATGAAATGCAAGATTTTGGTCCCTGGTAATATTTAAGCAGAGGACGAAAATCAACTACATCTGTAGATGCTTCAGAATAAACCCATGTCACACACAGAATCCTCTGTGGTTCTCACCAAAAGCTCATTTTGGTCACGAGCATTTTGTCTCTGAAATTTCATGAGGCTCCTACCCCATTGTCTGCCTTGCCAGTTCTTGCTTTTGGCTTCTCTAGTTCCTGTTCTTCCCTCATTCTGCTGTTGTGCTTGTGTTTTCTTCTCTGGCTGTCTTTCTAGATTAACAAGTGGTTTTGAACTTGTTTTCCCAGAATGCAAAGCTCTCTGCTCTTCTCTCTTGGCACAGCAATTGGAAGCAGTAGGAACTCTACTCCAGCCTACACCACTCAGCAGTGGTTTCTCGCCTTCTAGGAACTGGAACAAGACATAAGAGAATGGATCCCAACCAGAGTGAAAGCTTATTTTAAATAACTTCTAAGTCTGCTTCCAAGCCTAAGATTCTTTACTGTTTTTGTTATGCTCATTCTTAAGCTTCTTTTCCCTTGTTTGTTAATATATCTGCCTTCCCTAAATCAAGCCCTGGGAAGATCAAGCCAGTTTCCAGTTCATGGTGTGAATAGCTCAATTCCCTAGTTAAGCTCTTCCTCTCTCTCATGGTCTCTCAACCTATAATAACTGGTTTTTGCCTTTCACTTTGTCTGACATGCATTTCTGTAAGGAAGGGACACCCAGTCCCCTCCTGCTCATATGAGTGATGCACTTGGCCTTCATACTGGTGTCCCACTGTGGCAGTTTATATTTGACTTGACTCTCTACTGTAGAGGCTGCTGTCTCTCACACCTAATACCAGGTGGACATTGGGTATTGCTCTCTCTTCTGCCAGAAAAGGGACCTGCTGCTCAACAGGACAGATCTTTCTAGTGTGAAATGGGGAGCTTATTTTTTTTCTGATTAAACTGTGTAGTGTTCCTCCTGGCAGAGTTAAGATCAGTAGGTGGAAATATAGAGCTCTTTACCCCATAAGGATCTTGGAATAAATCTTTAGGTAATTAAGCTGGGAAAACTGTGGTTTTACAACTCTGGTGTTACTCTTTCCCAGCAATGCTTTTTCAAATATTTGCTTTTTCCCTAGGGCTCAGAAATTTGAAAGAAAAATTGATCCCAACCAAAAAGAACCAACTCTTATATATTGGTACTTCCTGAGCTGTAGAGAGGAACATGAATCATAGGCTCCATACTGACTGAAGATGGGGATTGAAGTACTGTTGGGTAACTCACTAGTTGAGAGATTCTGGGCATGTGATTTCATTTCTCTAAAGTATCCATGTGGAAATAGGACCAGGAAGAGAATGAAAGCAAAGAACCTAACAGTGTCTGGCGCAAAGCTTGTTCACAAAAATGCTGTTTTCTTTCTCTTTGATTCCTTCCTGGGGGGTATTCCGTATAGAAATTATGAGGCAATTACTCATCCATCACTTGTGGGATCTGAACCTCAATTCCAACCTCTCTAAATGTTCTCTTCGTCATCCAGGTGAGGCTTCTTTGCTCTAAGTACAGACCCTTGTGATTTACCATGTCACTTGGTTATATTTTTGGACCACACAGATTAAGCATTTCCTTTTTCTTCCCTATCACTTTTCTTCACCTCTTTCTTTGCCATTTTTGTTCCTTACTCACCCTTCTATGCCTTTTCTTCCTGAGATCCCAAGCTTTTCCATTTTATGATTTCTTATTCTGTTTCTTAGGCACACTGAAGAAACCTCTGGTGTCTCAATCCCTGTTTCTGGTAATTTCTTCAACATCAGTATTCCCTTCAGGGCACTTGGTCCTACTATCCAGACACATCAGAGTCTCCTGGGTGTGAGCTTCCTATGATCCTGATTGCTCTTTAGCTCAAACTTGGAAAATGCCCTATTTTGTAAGAATCTAAATATTAATGTCCCCATTTATTTGGGAAGTAAGTGAGGTCTACATTGAAATTTAGGAGAATTAGAGTGATTAGGAGGACATTAATAAGGTGGAAAACTAAGATCTCCTAAAATGTGAACTAAACAAGCTCTTCAGGGCACAAATGAATTAAAGGTGGAAACACCAATTACCTCTGTCTCCAGAGCACCACCAAAGATCCAGGAGTTTGTACATACTCCATCAAAAGCACAAAAGGCAATCTCTGCCATAGTGTTGGGCATTTTAATTTTGGATGCCATTTGAAACTGCTATACCTTAAGGGGGCTGGGATTTAGCTCAGATGGTAGAGTGCCACTCTGCAGTCTCTGAGGTCTCAAGTTTGATTCCCAGCACTGCAAAAACGAGAGAAGGACATGGCAACCCACTTCCGTGGGAATCCTGAAACAATCAGTCATTGAAAACTCTATGAAGGTCGCTATGAGTAGGACTCGACTTGACAGCACCTAACAACAACAACATACCTTAAGGGAGTCACTTTCCTTGTAACCAAATTGTGTTCTCCTTCATCACGTACCCATTTTGTAGATTGTGTGTTACTCTTCAACTTTCACCTTGAAAGTATGTCCTGAGCAAATTCAAACCATAAGAAATATTTCTTTCACTGACTTATTTCTGTTATTGTAATCTTTATGAGATTTAAGAAAAGAAATAAATACATTTAATAAGTAGAAAATATTTATTATACAGCATTATCAATATTATTTGACAAAAAAGACAAAGGAAAACACTTTTACAAGAAGCAGAACAACTTGTATAAGCATATATTTAGGGTGAAGAGTTTCTGCTCTTTGGGTACAGGATATGTATGAGTTTATCTCCAATTTTGAACAATTATGATATAAGATCTAATACTCTATTTATTTGGGAAAACTCATAATCATGATAATAGTAGGCATTCAGAGTAACATTGTAATCAGTGTAGAATGTGTTCACCAAGTGCCTCAGACAAAACCTGGGAACAAACTAATGTCTTACATTAATTGAAGAGAGTCATTTTCTTCATCTTTTTAAAACTCTGAATGCACAAGTCCCACAGTATTACAGACACATTAGTGACCTTAGGATTAAAAGAACATGTTTCACTAATAAGAAATAGTATGTGTTCTCTTGCTAGCTTGCCACTTAGTAGAAATCCGTCTACTCAGCTCCAGAACCATTTACTGTTCTCATTCTGCTTCATTACAATGAAAACATGGAACTGAAATTCACATCCCAGTCAAAGATCTTCTCGGTAAAGGTGTTTTAAAATAATTTTTAAAGGAAGTTCATTCTTGCTATGGAGTTGACTAAGCCGGACTCTAGAATATGGTTAAACATGAGAAACACAACCCCAACAATGGAGTTCATGTTAAATACTAAGCAAATGATGCAGTTGATATTTAAAGATTCAGAAATGATTTTTGGCTGAGAAATAAGCAGCTTTGACATGAAGGAAGCATATTAAAATATGACTGAACATAAGGCATAAACAAAGATATTTAAAGGGATAGGATTCATTCTGCAGTAATAGAAGAAACCAAAAACAGAGAGAAAAATCCTTTTATTGGGGATAAAAAAGAAAGGTTAAAAAATGGATGCCTGGATTGCATGGACATGGACTTTACATGAAAACAAATGAGAGAATTACAGAGAAAAGTTAGGACAGCAAAAATGTAGGAATAAAAGGACATGAAAATAAAACTATAAAGAAGGCAAAATGTGACTAATGAATAAATATTTAAGAAATTATGACTGGATGTGGATGGTTATTCAATGCTAGAAGAACATAAAGGTCAAGTCAAGTGGAAAAATCTTTAAAAAATCTAAAATAACCTGAAATAATCTTAATACTGTCTTTTCAATCTTATGTTTTAATAACGATGTATGCAAGTTTATAAAATGTACCTTTTATGGTCACCCACAGTTTTTGTGATCATTTTCTACGACAAATTTTCAAACTACTTCATTAACAATATTTCCACATCGTCAAGTATCTGAAAAATAAGTTTCCTCTTAGAAGAGGAATTACCATCTGAGCTGCACAGGAAAAACATTAGACCACAGTATTCAAACCTTCAAAGAGCTTCTGCAGATCTTGGTGACAGTGATATATAAAACATCATTGGAACATAAAAATATCTACACTATATCCAGAAGACATTCTTCTAGTTGCAGTTGACATTACATTGCACGAATTTTATAATCACATGTACATAAGGACACAGGAACACACTAACTCGCTAGTTACAAGGACTCCAGTAACAACAGGAAGGAATTATTTGTCATTTAAACCAGTAATAGTTGCTATGAGTACACCATTAGATTTAAAGGTGGATTTGTTTCTGCAGTACATAGGAAAAACAATGGCACCACAGTGTACATATACTGAATCTTAAAGTCCAACTGGTTGGTTTTATTTGCTACAGTAAATGGAAGGTAACATTTTTACCATATGGTTTGTTGTCTTTAGCTGAAGGGCAATGGAGAGCCCACTTGGCACAAACACAAGGGAATCCACAAAAGGTCTCTGTTACTCTCAAAGCAATCTGTTCTCACCTTTTTGCAAAATCACCAATAAGCAAGCATGGAATATGGGAACCTGGTTGTCCCCACTGATTTTGCCCAAAGACTAGAGTTTGTGTGTCGTCTTACTTCTCATCTTTTCCTCCCAAAGCACTTCCAAAGCACTTTTTGTTGATGAAATTGCTCTTATTCCTGTTTTCCTAGACAGAGGGAAGTTGCAGAGCCTGGGGATATTCATGCCCCTTTCTCCCCGTGTAACAGCAACGCTGGCGCTTGATGGCAGCAGTGGGTGAAGAGAGGCTCCCGTGAGGTCAGTTCCTGAGTCTTCCCAAGACTAGGAGTTTGCAGGCCCAGCAGGGGCAAAGATTTCTTCAAATGAGCTTCTGTCTCATCCCTGGTCCCAGATGTCTCCAGGCCCAAGGCTCTCCCTTCCACCCACCTGCTCTGCCCGGTTCCACCATGAAGGTCTGAGATGAAATGATGACACAACCGGCCGATCCACAGGGGCTGTCTCCTTTCAAGCTTGGCCAAGGGTGTGGGGACATATATACGTATGCACGACTGTGCAAAATAGGAGATTATTTTTGCTCATTTTATTTTGTTATGTTTTGTGATTAGAAGTTACATACCACATGGAATTGTGCTTTCAGAATTCCCTTTCTCCCTAGAGAAGGCCTTTGAATCATTCGAGTCCCACTCCTGGTCTGGACCACTGTTAGCCTGGTATCTTCTCTCCTCTCTTTAAGGCAGCAGCAGCGGCTCCCTCTTCCTCTCCACGGCTCCCCTCCCATGCTTTCCTCCAGGCTTTCTGCACCTCTCAGGTGGGGTTGGCGCTCTCTGGCTCATCCCGCTTCTCCCTGGGGTCCCCTCTCCCCTACAGGGTGGAAGAGCTTTGCTTGTAGTCCCTCAGGATGACAGAGGCGTAGGTGACGTTGGGAGGGGTGCAGAGCACCGACTCAGACACGGGGGAGCTGGGCACGGAGCTGCCCGAGGCCACCGAGTCTCGGAAAGGCGACGGCGGCGTGAGGGCGGGCGAGTCCTCGGGGGTCAGCTTGCTGGCCGCCTGCAGCTCGTCGTCCTCCTCCTCCAGCTCGTCCTCCTCCGTGTTGCCCTCGCGCTCGTACACGTACTCCTGGAGGAGCTTGAACCTCTCGCCGTCGTCCTCGTCCTCCCCCGGCGGGGACACGGGCTCCTCCCGGAAGGTGCTCAGCTGCAGCGGCAGCATCTGCAGGTGCTGCGCAGGCGGCGGGGCCGGGTACAGTGACCGCAGCGCGTTGCCGGCCACCCCGGGGCCCGCCAGCACGGTGTGCAGGTCCGGGAGCCCAGCGCCGAAGCTGTTGACCACTCCCTGCAGCTGGTCCAGCAGGGAGGTCTGTGGCTGGGGGGGCTGCTGTGGCTGCTGCTGCTGCTGCTGCTGCTGGAGGGGCGGGGGCAGGCCCTTGGGGACGCACTGGTCGGCCAGGAAGAGGGGCGTCTCCTCTGCGGTCAGGTGGGGCTGCAGAGGTGGCGTGGCCACCGCGGGGGGCCCCCGTCGGTGCACCACCATGGAAGGGCTGCCCGGAGGGCTGAAGCGGCCTGGCGGGGCATCGTCCTCCTCTTCCACGTTATAAAGGGTTTTGGTGCTGGTATCTGAAAAGGTCAGGCTCTTGCCTGAGCCCTGGTAACTTTTAGTGAGGGGCTTGATGACGGCCGTTTGGTTGCAGGCCATCTCATTGGTCTTCACGTGCATAGAGAGGCGGTGCCACATATGCTGTCCCTTGGGCACCTGTCTTCCACCTGGTTCAGACCATGACACAGACTTGCCATTAGAACTATGAATAAAATAGAGATGGGTTTATTTGCAGATAGATCATGCACAGAGGATTGTGTGTGTGTGTATATATATATATATATATATATATATATATATATATATTCTCCCAGCTCAATGCAATGCAATTGCACCCTATACTGTAGACCCTTTCTCCACACCCCAAACTTTCCCTCACTATAAATCAAACACCACAAACTGAAGTTACCACAGGCTGCTTCCAAAGATACAGCCAGCACATTCACCCCACCCAAGCACAACATATGGACCCTGAGAAAAGTTGTTAGAGAGAAAAGGTGGTCTGCTGTCCATTTTCATTTGGGGCTAGGCTTTTACAAAATACTTGTTCTCTCTCTCTCTCTCTCTCTCTCTCTCTCTCTCTCTCACACACACACACACACACACACACACAGTCTAAAGCAATAATATAATTGTTTCTCAATGCAAGTTTGTAAATGATTCTCAAATTGATGAAAGAAAAAAAAATTTTTTTTTAAATTTTAGTTATGTATGGACATGAAAACAATGACTTCAGTCTTTTGGACAAACAAAGACCCACGTATAAAGCTACTTTTCTTGTCCCGTGGGATTATGAAATAGAAATTTTCAGTTGTCTATTCTGATACGCAAGTATTTCCCATTACCAGACGGGCATGACCATATATCTGGCACCTGTACAAAAGATGAAAAAGCAGATGACAGAAGAACCCACACACATGATTGATGAAGCACATCATAACTTTCCATTTCCTTTTCTTTTTTCTTTTCCTTTTTTTTTTTTCCTTTCAAAACATTCCTGACACATACAACGGATCACAATTCCTGTAACGGTTCTGATCCCCAGCAGCTAGTTGAAGATTTTCACACTGGGACTTCTCATATAAGTGTATTTGAAAAGAGACAGAATGGAGAAGCTCAACAAATACCAATGCTTACTATCTGCTTTAGTCTTCCTGCATAATTTTATGCAAATGAGGCAAAGTTAAGATTCAGACAAAGGGGCAGTCACTGAGACCAAAGTCCCTGTTTGGATCTTTCCTTGCTGAGCCTTGGTAAGGAAAAATCCTTCACCAAGCATCCTACACCAGCATCCTTTCAGCCCCATCAACTGTTACGGCTTGGATCTTAAATGTGTACCAGAAGCTCATGAGTGGAGACTTGGTCCTCAGGGCAGCAGTGTGCAGAAGTGGGTCTTTTGGGAGGTGACTGGATCATAAGGGCTCTGATCTCATGAATGGATTAAGCCATTGATGGCGTCATACCTTTATGGGTTGGGGGATGGGCTTTCTAATAAAGAGGGGCTCTCCTTTGCTTCCTGGCCACCATTAGATGAGTAGCTTTGATCCACCATGTGCCCCTCACCATGACAGCAACAAAAGCCTTGCCAGGCCCGGGGACAGTGGAGCCAAGTAACCATACACTGAAACCTCTGAAACCATGAGCTAAAAACCATTTCCTTCTTTAAATTGGTATTCTCAGCTATTTTGTCACAGTGAGGGAAAGCTAACCCACCAACTTTCATCTTCATGAAACCCTAATACAAATCAAATAGACCTTTCTGAAGAAGAAAAAATTAAATGCACTGTATGCATACATCACAAATCCTATTCTCTACATTGTAGTACATTCTCTACATTGTAGTAACCCTGGCCTTACTTTTAGGCTCAGTTTCCTTTCTGTGTGATTTTTAGCAGGTGGTGGTACCTTACCATAGCCATCTATTATTAAAAATACTTAAAAAGAAGTAAGTTTTCTTCTTCTTTTTTGAGGACTTTGATTTTTTTTGTATTCATTAAAGCAACAGAGAAAGTGGCATAATAAGAATACAGTTGTGACATTAAAAGGAAAAGGAAAATGAACTTTTTCTTCTTAGGTGGAGCTGTCTTTGTTTGGAAAAAATAGGAAAGGATCAATAGTTAACACAATGATTTATTTCATCATTTTGAAAACACAAGAATGAATGCTTCAAAATGACATATGATTATCACATTTAGGATGATGCTAACGTTTGACATTTCTTATTTTGTAATCCCGAAAAAGGAAGTGAGTCAAATAAATAGAGATTAGTGTAAGAAGTCAGATATTCAGTATAGCAAATTCTGCATATAAAGGCTCTAAAATAGATATTACAGCTAAAATTTGGATCTATTTGGGAAAAAGTGTTCCTCCATATATCAGATAATCCATGATTTTTTAGATTGTCTAAGAAAAGTGTCATCTCTAAACTATTACATCAAAATTAATATTTCTCTAAAAATAGGCTTAATATGTTACCTGAGAATATATAAGTGCTTGTGAATGCCAAATTTTAAATTTATTGACTTCTACATTACCTTATTAGAATAGCTGACACTCTTCTAAGCTGAATAAACTAGAGAACAGGATGGTGGTGTCTGTGGCAAAACTAGAGTTAACCTGCTATGGAAAGGTAAAATCAGTATATACAGTTCTCCCTGAGTTTAAAACTCCAGGTAAGCTTAATTCCCACTTTCCCCTTTCTCAATTCCCTGCATCCACCATTCTATACAGTTTCTCCTTTTATACATTCAGTACAACTCTCCCAGAAAATATGAAAGCTTCCATCTGCCTCTTTTCCTTCTTTAAATATACGTCGCTAATCCTCCAAACTCAATGGTTCACATCACTTTGAATTGCAATGGGAATATTTTTTTTTCACAAATGCCTTTCAATGTTCATTAATAAAATCATTATAGTAAAATACTACCTTCTGTGTTCACATCATTGTGTGTGTGTGTGAGAGTGTGTGTGTGTGTGTGTGTGTTATAAAGACAACAGGTCCCTCCTGAGCTAGCTGGCCTTTCATTGAACCATCAGGCTGAGAAGCCCCAATAAAACATTGTCCCAGATTCCTCCTAAACTAGCAACAAAGTATCCTTCTGTTCTCTGGAAACCCTAAAGTGACTCCACTTCCTTCTCTCTACACAGGCTGTTTTCCTCACTATCCAGGAGTTCCTCTTTTAAAATCACTCATGCCCATAGGTTAACAGTATCACTGAGGGTCTTGCAGAGATAATCATAATTTAGTCCTGTTTTAATTGAATCTAATTCTTACTCTTGTGATCAGAGATTTTCACTATGGCTGTCAAAATTAGCAGCTTTTCTTCCCATCAGAGTGTTGCTCTAGATGTGCTATAAAGTCCTGTTTAATTAGAAAACAGATCTCATGCTCCAGGGCATTTACCAGATTATAAAAATCAGACTAAACTTTTTTTTCAAGAACCAAATAAATTGCTCCTTAAAAACTACAGATAGTAGTGGAAATGCATCATCTGCATCATAGCATAGGAACTACAACACAGATATAAACTTTGGTCTTTCAGGATTAGTCATTTCTCATCTATTGTCCATAGACAACCTGAATGGTCCACAAATCAGTGCGTTAATTAAGCATTGTTTTTAGACTGAATAAATATTATGTCTTTGTAAATAATGCACCGCTTTTTTTTAAGTATTTGGAAGTTGAACCCAAGGCCTTGAACATATTTTGCAGGTGCTCTACCATAGGGCTGCATCCCTAACCCACTTTTTATTTTTTATCTTGAGACAGGGTCTTGCTAAATTATGCAGGCTGTCTCTGGCCTTACACTTGTGATTCTCCTGCTTCTGCCTCCCAAGTCACTGGGATTACAGACTTGAACCACCGCCCCTGGCTCTACTACTACTTTTAAATGCACGTGAATGCTATGATGATAAAATGTCCTGTTAGATTCAAGTGTAACTAAATTCTGAGGACTTTTTTTTTTGGATTATGTATTTGAATGACCACTAATAAAAGTAATTACTACCACTGATTCAAGTAAAGACTCAATAACTATTTTCGTATGAAAAAAGAGTATCCTATTTGAAAAGGTTGGGAACCCACTGCTGTGATATTGTTGTTGTTAGTTGCCATCAAGTAGGGTCCAACTCATAGCGACCCTATGGATAAACAGAATGAAACACTTCCTGACACTGTGCCATGCCCTGCACTATGTCAGTGTTTCTCTGCTATTCATAGGGTTTTCAACAGCTGATTGTTTGGGGATTGTTCTCCGGAGCAGGCTGCCAAGTCCTTCTCCCATTTTTGCAGTGCTGGGGATCAAACCTATGGCCTAAAAGAGTGCAGAGCAGCACTCTACCAACTGAGCTAAACCCCAGCCCCACTGTGAAGAAGAGAAAAATATATAAACTATGCAGCATCACAAAGGAATAAATGTCTCAGAAAAATGCAATAGTACTATGAAATGGATTTTTATTTAATCCCAGATACCTTGGCTATCTTCTGCTTCAGCCACCAGCCTTTTCCTTCTATTGTTTAATTCTACTCAGTTTCTTAATCTTAAGAAAAGCAATCTGGTTTAGAAATCACCACAGAATTGTCACAAAATTCCCTAATTTTGCTTTAACTTCAAAAGACAGACCTCAGATCTAAAATAATCTATTCCATTTGAAGATAAAACGTAGTGCTTCTGGGATAAATATCTCAGGTGGCTAAATGTACTTGGTGATATAAAGTTCTTGGAGTAAACGGCAGGTAGGCCAAGAGGAAGGGAAGATGTATAGGATGCTGCATAATCATGGTGTGCAGAGCTGGCAGGCTTGTGGCTGCAATTCCAGCTACCACAGGTTCAGGATCTTGCTTTGATTTTTCCTTCATTAGATAAGTATTACAATCCCCCCAAACACAAAACCTAATATTTACAACACTGTAACAAAGGGTTGGGAGTGGGTGGTGTAAACACATTAGTATATCTTTGGCAGTCAGAGTGATCCTGTCTGTTTTATTTGTTTCAGTAAACACTAGTTACATCTGTAGAGTACGCTGCTCTCTGCTCCAGAGAGGTCTAAAACTGGAAGAGCGGTGGGTGGGTGTTTGTGATCAGAGGGCGGCATCCTGCACACGCTGCCTGAAGGGGAGGCTTACACAATACCTATCCCCCTCCTGTGCAAGTCTCTGCTGCTAGGTTTCATTGCTTCACAAGAGCTGTAAGGACAGGACCCACAGAGCCACAGACTAGGCAAGGCCTGTAATGAAAGGAGCGTCACAACTTGGAACCTAAGGAGGTTAACAATTGCTTTGTCCTGAAAGTGAAATCGGAAACAGGAAGTACCATGGCGTTCTAGTGTGGAGAGAATGGCTAAGAACAGAATTCTCAGGCTATCAGCTTTAAGACAGCCTGCTGTGACCCCTGCTGCAGCTGGGTGTGGTGGCACCCCAAGAGAGACCGGTTCAAGGCACTGTGGCAGATGGAAGGTCTAAATCCTCTCACCTCCAAGTGCATAGGCAGCTCGCAGCAGAATGCAGTCTGAGAGGTGGTTCTTGTAGACTCTCAAGCATAGGGACTATTTACAATCACTTGAGTCTGATTTCTGTTTTCCCAGGCAACCCCAAGTTCGTCTTTCAAAATGACTACAGTTCTACTTACTGAAAGAAAGCCTTCCTAAACCAGGCTGGTGGTGCACGCCTGTAATCCCAGTGGTTTGGGAGTCGGAGGCAGGAGGATTCGCAAGTTCAAGACCAAAGGCAGTCTGAGTAATTTAGTGAGACCCTGTCTCAAAAACAAACAAACAAACAAATAAATAAATAAAAATAAAAAAACATGGGGTGGGGGTATAGCTCAGGGGTCCAGCACTTGTAGAGCATGCAAGCACGAGGCCTTGGGTTCAAACCCCAGTACCACGAAAAAAAGAAAAAAGAAAAAAGAAAACAGAAAGCTTTCCTGAAAACCCTACATAGTATATATTCTCCAATGTGGAGCTTATCTGAACATTATTAAAATTCCTCTCCTTTTTGACTCAGCAGTATATATAACGTAGAGAACTTCTGAAAGAATTCAAATGGTTTCTAATTATATGAGAACTTGGAAGTTTCCGTTAATATTTAACAGCTTGGTGAATTTTGTCCTCCCCCCACACACACACTCTGATTCTAACCTCTGTTTTGGGTAGTCAGAGAATCATGTTCTTGCTGAAATTTACAATATTCCAAAGTTAAAATATATGATCCTTGTTCTGTAATATTTAGATTGGTTACAATCCATATCTTCAAGATATATGATTCAAGTCAAAAGACAACACAAACAAAACCACTTTGCCTTTTTGAAGCCTCTGCTTTCTTAAATGAATCAATAAAGATAAGAACATCCCAGGTTAAATTAGCTCATCAAAGGCAGTAAAGTCTAGAAGTTCTCAGAACCTTTTTCTGAGCATGGTGTCTTTTGTCCTGAGAGCATTGCTAAATCAGTTTCAAACTAGAGTAGAATTCCAATAATCACTAAACTTTTTCTAAGAAAATTTGCACTGGCTTTTGGTCAATGTAATCATGGTTTTGCCTACAGCCGTATCCCTGTGGCATCTGATCCTGTCAGATCTTGGAAGCTAAGCAGGGTCGGGCCTGGTTAGTACTTGGATGAAAGACCATCTGGGAACACCAGGTGCTGTAGGCTTGGGAGACAGACCTGGCAACCCACTCCCAAAAATCAATCCGCCATTGAATACCCTATGAACAGCAGAGAAGCACTGACACCTAATAACAACAACAACAATCATGATTTACTAACTGATGAAAGAAATTATTTAAGATATCGTGTTAGTACGAGAGCACTGCTTTAGCAGGTATATACCAGATGTAATTATGTTCCTTTAGGAACTACAAATGAGCCTGAATTATGTTCCCTGTGAAGGAAGTTCAGCTCAAACATTATCATTTCTTCTATGCTCCCTGCTATCAGACCTAATTTCATGTCACTTGATACACTTCAGCTCTACATACAGGCCTCACGATTAGCCCTGGAAATATAGGGCAGTTGCATTGCTCTGCCGGGATTATTCCTTAGGGGCAGGATAGACCTACACAGACCATAATGATCCAGTTCATTTCCAACACTAGTCCCTTTGCCTTGCTGTTCACAAAAACAGTGGGGACTGAAGGTCACAGAAAAGACATATACTTTTTTTTTTTTTTTTAATTTTACAGGAACAACCAAGGCTGAAAATACCCAGTCTTACACCATGCTGCACAGCTTTAAACTACTGATCTCTTCCTGACCTTTCACAGGCTCCAGAAGGAAGCTTGAATCAACCCTTTTCTGATGGTTCTTAACAACCAACCTGTTAGCTTTGCTGGTAGTTGCATTATTTTTTGTCACCACCAAGGAGGTACCGCATCTGGCTTTTATTTTGCTCTTAGATACTCACCTTTAAGTCACAAAATGTCAGTTGATTCTTCTCCTGCTCTGTCCTGCTGTCATTGCAAGACAAGCACATCTACCCAGTCCTATCAATCCCTTTTGACAGGCAGCCAGTAGCTGTTGCAATTAGGATCTCCTTGCTTTGTCCTTGGTCAGATTCATCCCATGGTACAAGAAACACTTCAAGCCCTTCGATTTTGGGGAATTCCAGAGAATGCATTCAACTAAGCTACAATGTCTCTGGCCTAGATGTGCAGGGTCCTCCAATCCACCACCTTAAACACATTGGCCTGACTGCCATCTTTGTCTGTCTAGGAATCTGAGTGATTGGCTGGAAATCCCACTGTTTGCATTTAGGCTTCTAAAGGGAGTGGCAGAAGGGCAGGCCCAGTGCACTCCACTGAGCGAAGAGAAGAGCCACCACGGCCCCATTCACCAGCCTCTGCGGCCAGTTCGGTATCAAACATTTGGACAAACATTTGGACAACTCGGCTCTTCTCATCTGAAGAGCTACTCAAGCCACAGACACCTCATCAGTGGACTCCCTCCTGCTGCAGGAATGTGTACCTTTGACTCTCCCAGGAGTTTGAAGGGCTGTAAAGGAACAGCTGAAAATGACCACAGACTCCGTGCACAATGAATTGAACATGGTCTATGTTCTTTGGTTCAACTTAAAGAGACACTGTCAAGATCTAAAGGTCAAAAATTGGACCAAACATGCACCGTTTTTATCAGATGGGGAGATCTGATAAAAATCACTCATACTATTGGGAAAATAATGATTTTTTCCTTTTTGCAAAACAGACTTTGTGTGGGACTCACAAAACCTCTGTTTTGTGTTCCCCTGGGGTATGAGAGACACCCAGCAGAGGCTTATGTTGGCACCCGCCCTCGCACACTGACCTTATGGAACTCTGCCATAAATTTAAGCTATGGCTTTTACTTTAATGCAGACAGGATCATCTAAAACATTTGTGCAACAGCAAAAGGCAAAAAGAAAAGCAAAGGAAAAAGAAGCTCTGTTTGCAAAGGAGAAGCTGACAAATTTCTGGAGGGGGGGAATTCACTTTCAAGTTTGTGAGTGGGAGTCACAAACAAAAGTGAATTTCCAGAATTGGATAAAGTGCTGCATTGAAACATAAAATAAGCATGACGACTCAACTAGCAACTTGACAGTGTCCTTTTAAGAACGATGGACAATCAAATTAAGGCAGTCGTGCAAACCATGGCACGTACATGAGTTCCTCATTCTTGATGGCATGCACCACATCTGTTTCCATGTTAGAAAGTGGAAAAACCCAGGAGAGAGAAAGCAAAGGGCAAAACACTATATTTTCCATGCAGCTTCTCTTACACATTCACTGCAGTGTGGGGGTTTTCAAAGCTGCACATGTGCCGACGGACATTGGCTGGTGGGCGAGAATTCTGGCTGCCTCTTCCTGAAGATTGAAAAGAAAAAGACACCCAGTGAGCAAGTGGGTAAACATGTGGACAGGTGTGGCGATCGCACCACGCAGGTGGTGCCTGGTCCTGGGCAGGGCTGCACCTGGCTCCTGACACTTTCTCCATGTCAGTGCTTGTGCCCTGTGGGCTATTTCTTACTGCAAGGCTCATTTCTGAAAGCCATGCCACTGGAGTGCATTACTTCTTTTTCCTTAGGAGACCATCTCTTCCACGTGGCAGATGCTCTGTCTGCTGTGTGTATCTGTCTCTCATAGCCTCTCCTTCCACAGTTGCCATCCTGCCTATTCTTGGTGGCAGTGGACTTCACCTCCACGCACGCTGATCTTGGCTGAGTTTTCCCACCCACTACGCCTTTCAAAGAAAGTTCATGGATTTGTATCTGACATTTCAATCTCACTGCTAATTTTCTTCCTTGTTATTTCATCATTAAAGCACTCCTGACACTTCATATATAAAGTCACATTTATCTCTTGGGCATTCACAAGATGGAATGTATCTAATGATGAAGGGGAGGAGCAAGAGACCTGCTTAATGAGGTGGGAGGAATCTGCCACAAGAGGAACCTGTCATCTTACTCCCTGGGTGGACGTCTCCTTACACAACACATAGAATGAACTGCTGTCTGTGCCATCTCATCAAGGGGTGAAGAGCACTGGCTAGACGTGGCAGGGCTGAGGGGGCAGCCTTGAGGAGCTGGCCTTTTTATCGTTACTTAGAATAAGGATAAATCACTTTCTCCTGAGTCTAGTAGCACTCTAGAAAGTAGTGGGATAAAGCCATCTTGCTCTCGTGCCATGTGAGATGGCTGCCTGTCATCTTGCTTCTGGAGCAAGATGGTAAGGGTGAGCCATTGGTACATGCTGCAGCTAGCATGGAGGAGGCTGGGGGTAATTTCTCACGTCAGGATACCATGCATAGTTGCAGTTCCCTATAGGTTTCCCTTAAAGAACTCATGAATGTTCCCTATGGGTATGCATTTGGCCGTGTACCCTAAAGATGTTGGTGGTAGCTCTCCAAAGCTGGCCAGAAGAGGATCATGGCAGCTCCTGGCAAGTCAAAGATCTTTTCCCTCTCTCCTATCTTTTTTTTTCCTATCAAATCATACAAAGGAGTAGAAATTCAGAAATAGGAGGAGGAGGAATAGGAGGAGGAGGAGGAGGAGGAGGAGGAGGAGGAGGAGGAGATGTTGCCAAAACAGACCACCATGGCCCTTCCTGTTCTAAGTCTTTCAGGTTAAGGCCTGATAGGTACTGGGAAGGAGAGCTGGGAGTTTGAAATTTCAAAGTAGAATACCCTGGGCTAGTTTTTAACTACCTGGAAGTAAGGGATATGATCTGAATATATAAGATAGGCAAAGATTTTCCATAGCACATGTGAATATGATAGAGAAAAAGCAAAACTGATCAATATGTGTGTTTCTATCAAGTTTTAGTCATTCAATACACTGTTTACAAATGTATGATGTACAATTCAAAATCCTATTCAGACATAAGAAATTGAGATACCTTGGTGAAACTTCATTACCATTCCAGTAGTCCATTTACAAAGTGTGATTAAAAAATGCAGTCAATGTTTAAATTTTAAAAAATGATTACAGTAAAAGATGCATTGCAATTAGTCCCCCTCAAAATCCTCCCCTCGTTTCAAACACACTTATCCCATCATTCTTGCCACATTCTGAAGCAGTTCTGGAAGCCCTCTTTCGTGAGTATCTTTGATTGTGTTGTCATGGCTCACTTGATGTCCTGAATTCATTCAAAATATTTACCCTTCACAGACCTTTTGACTTTGGGGAAGAGCCATAAGTCACACAGTGCCCGATTCAGTGAATAAGGTGGATGAGGTCACACTGTAATGTTTTTATTTGACAGAAATTGTGGGACCAGAAACAATGTGTGACACAGCACGTTGTCATCTTGGAGGATGAAACTAAAGTCATGAAAGGAGACTTCCAGAACTGCTTCAGAAAGTGGCAAGAACAATGGGATAGGTGTTTTGAAGCCAGGAGGAGACTTTTGAGAGAAATTAATGGCACTATGTCTTTACTGTAATATTTTTAAATTTTTAAATATTTTTAAATATTTTTAAAATTTAAGCATTCACCATATCTTTTCATCACACCTCATATTTAAGAAAATTAGACAGAGACAATGTTTGCTATCACACTCGCCAAAGTAATATATCCTTGACATTCAATATACACACCTGAAATAAAAGAGATCATTAAAACAATGAACAGCAGCAAAGAGATGACGAGGAATAAAACTATGTTTGAATATATAAATGAAGTAGTGAGAAAGATGATTTAATCTGTAAAATATTATTAAAACAACTTCATTGCTTATGAAAGAAAATAGAAAGTATATTCAGCACATTTGGCTTTCTCTTACTGACAGCCTGAATCTTTTTGACTCTCCTAATTAATTCTACTATGTATACAGCTGTGCACCCTGGTGTCCAGTCTCATTAGATCTTGGAAGCTAAGCAGGGCTGAGCCTGTTTAGTCATTGGGTGGGAGACCACCTCAGCATACTGAGTGCTGTAGGCTTGGGAGAAGGACCTGGAAGCCCACTCCCAAAACAATCAGCCATTGAAAACCCTATGAGTAGCAGAAAAGCACTGACAATAGTGCCAGGCATGGCACCGTGTCGGGGAGTGTTTTGTTCTGTTGTACATAGGGTCTCTATGAGTCAGACTTGACTCATTAGCAGCTAACAACAAGAAGTTGATTCAATTTTGGGCAATGCCTATATATGGCCTACTCAAATAATGATGAAGAGAAAGGACCCTGGCAGGGGCCTGTGACCAACAAACATGCAGTCCCTCTGAAAAGCTATGTGTTTGATGCTTAATGTTCTTTGATCGGATTCTTGAAATTCTATTGATTTTATCTTTTGTGTTTTGTAAGTAATGGTGGATGGGAAAATAGAGCATATCCTGGGATATCTATTCACAGATGGCCCCACATCACACAGCCTCCTACCTTCCCTAGTCAGGTCCTTGGCTTTCTGTCCCCTGCCTCCTTGGGTTCCAGCCTATCCAGACTTCCACTCCCTACCCCTGCTCAGGGATCAGACCCCAGCCCTACCATACCCCACCCCCCACACATATGGTTTGCAGGGATCAGGGCATAAGCCCCAGAAAGATCAAGGTCTGGTACACATTCCCAGGGAAGTGAACAACAACAGGCATTTTCTCTGTACAGGCAACACAACTGCCGTTTCGCAGGTGCCAAGATAGGGGCAAGCCTCTTGCGCATCCTTCATCCACATACTTCAGATGTTCCTGCACTATTGCTGCAATACCCTGGGGGTCACATGTCTAACATGGGCTGGGGAGGAGGCACCTGTGGAGAGGAGGTAATGAGTTCAACTTCTGCACAGCACCAGCCCAGTGATGCCTGGAGAAGAACTTGGCAGTCTGTGGATTGTGTATGCAATACGTAAAGAATGGGGGTCATGGTGCCTGGAAGGATTGTTTTTTCCCTGACAGTGTCCCTGCACTATGGGGCATGACAATAAAGAAAGAGAGAGAGAGACAGAGAGAGAGGAACACACATGAAAGGAAAAAGCACTGGACCTTGCAAGGGATCTAGCCAGGCCTGTCTTCTGGGGACATATAATGATAAAAACAAGGGAGGACTTTCTTGACAGCCTAGACTTTCCTGACAGCCTGACCTTAGCACAGGTGACCGGAGTGTGGCATGCTGGGACAGCATCTGCTCTTCTGTGGTCTCTGGGGGCCTGGGCCAGGAAGCTCTGTGGTCCCTGTCACTGACACTGCCTTTTGGAACTACTTCTGCAGTTAGTGGAGAGTTCTGTGGTTCCTTTGGGGATTTCGCCATAGTGATAGGCAAGCTTCACACAGTAACTCCAAGTAACCCCAAAGCCACCCCAATGACCTATGGATTGAGGTTGTTGGGAAGAATAGAGCCTCTCCTTTGTGGTCCCATTTCTTTAGTCTCTGACTTTCACTTTGCATTGAAGTGAAATATAAATGAGCCCTGCACATAGACTTTGTTTTTTAATAAAGGAGGGGTTTCCTAAAGGTTACAGGCTGAGGTTGGAAACTCTGATGCCCAAATGGCTATCTTACCACCTACATAAAAACTGAGAGAAGGAGCTTGACTTTGGGGTATTTTTAGCAATTGTAAAACTACATATTCAACCAACTACAAATTCAGTGAGCCAGAGTAAAAGCTTGAAGGGAAACTGCAGCATATGGGCGCTTGTCAAATATAAGTCCCAAATCTGTGCTTGAATCTTTTGGCAGAAACTGTGGATTTAAAGAAACCTCAGAAGTTTAGTTAGAAAGATTCCTCTTCAATTTCTTCTTGTAAGTACAAAGGTCTTTCTCTCTTTCTCTCTCCCTGCATCCTTTCCTCTTCCCTCCTTCTTTTCTTTCTTTTATAAAATCACCGCTTGTCATATGTCAATTGATTGTGCTTGGATTTTCCCATCTATTTCCATGGTCCAAAATAATATTCCTTTGTATAATAATGACCTATTTCTGTTTGATTGTACTTAGTTCCAAACGACTTTATTTTAATGTATGATTTTAGTTACATTGGGTCACCCCTATTTCAGTTTCTGTCAGGATTTATGTAAAATATGAATTTGAGAAGTTGTTACAGGCAAGTGTTATGCAATAAGATGTTTGCAATGATCCTTGGATAAGGAGTGAAGAGACCTGCACTATCCAATTGTATAATTAATTGTCTCTTTCAGACTGTCATTTTTCATCTGCAAAGGATTATTCAAATAGTGTATGTGAAAGTATTTCCAAATGGCAAAATGCTATATCAGTTTAAGCCATCACTAAGAATACCCTTACTTTGAAAGATGGAGAAAGAAAGGCACCAACAAAAGACCCAAATATTTTAAGTCCCAGTGTATATTTAGATTACACTAACTTGTGGTATCTCAAACTACACATTCACTTTACTCACTGACTTCAGCCACTTTCCTTATTCAAGAATTTCAATAACTTTTAGTTGAAATTGAACTGAAATTAATTTTTTCTCATCCAGAATCTTTTTCCTGTTTGTCGTTCTTTCTTCCTTTTTCCTCTCCTTCCTTCCTTCCTTCCTTCCTTCCTTCCTTCTTTCTTTCTTTTTCTTTCTTTCCTCCTTTCTTTCTTTCTTTCTTTCTTTTTTTCTTATATTCAGGCAACATCAATAACAATGAATGAATGTGTCAGGAGCAGGTAAAGGCTTACTCAGGTTAGTTGTCTGTCTGAAGCTTCATGTCTATGGTAGGGTTACAGGTGAGCCTACTTTTAGCAGAACTAAAATGGTCTAGACAATTCCAGATGGTCAGTCTTAAGGATATGTAAAGCTCACCATGGCAATAATGTGGCAGCTGTCCAAACTAATCATAAAGAATGACAGCAACCATTCAAGACTGCTTTAGCAGAATACTGTCCACCTTTTTGTTGTTGCTATAGATAAGTGAGATAATTTGTACCTCTGATTGCTTCCTAAAGTCAATTGCACTTTTTTCTATTACCTAAATTTTCATATTTATTTCTCAGCCTTCACTCTTCAGAATGGAGAATGGAGCTCCAACTCTATGTATATGATCTCTCTAAATACTAATTTCTTTCACTTTTCCTTTTAACACATACATGTCTAACATAGTCCATTAAGTTTCTTAATATAAATACAAATGAAGTCTTTTCATTATAGGTAGAAAATATTGCCCCATTTAAAAATTCTTAATTAGCCAGGCAAGGTGGTGCACGCCTGTAATCTTAGTGACTCTAGAGCAGAGGCAGAGGATTGCAAGTTGAAGGCCAGAAGCAGCCAGCATAATGTAGAAAGACTCTGACTCAAAATAAAAACTAAAAAGTGGTTTGGAGGGTGCCATTCACTGATAGAGACCTTGCCAAGTATGTGCAATGCTCTGGGTTCAACTCCCAAGTACTGCAAAATAAAGAAATTAATTAATTAACTAATTTAATAAAATTTTAAGTTATTAAGATCTATAAGCTAATAAGAGACTATACAGAATGATTTAATGAAATGCAATTTAATTATCACCACAGATTTGTCAAATATTGACATTTGCCTTACTAAGATCCTCTTCCATTTGAAAACATTAAGGATAATTTTAAGGCCTTCTATATATTATTCTAAATATCATACTAATATTCTCCCTTTAAAGAGAAAATTTGCTGTATTTCCTTACTTGTCTTATTTTAATATTTTTACAAAATGTATATTCATATGTATTAGTAAATAATATATGGTAGTTTTTAGTATATTATTAAGTTTTATATGCAGGGCATCACACTACATTTCCATTCAGCAATCCCCCTTTTTCCATGGTATTGTGTTGATGGACAAAGCCCCAGCTCATCACTTAAACTAAATTGAATTAATAACACACTGTAACAAAAATATCTATTCTCCCACCAAGGGCCATTTAGGTTGTTGCCTACATTTTGCTCTTTTAAACAATGCTACAATAAATGTTATTAGGTATATCTCCTTGTACACAAGAGTTTTTCTATGGTATGTATCTAGAATTAGAAGTGGTGGTTTATTGCCATGCACATTCATTTTATGTTGTGAAATTTGTCTGAAAAATGCTTACACAATTCATGCTAATGGGAGAGCATCCATGTTAAGCTTTCCAATTCTGTTTGGTTTTTAGGGATTTTTAAAATTAATGTTTTACTGTGAGAATTTTCAAAAATATAAAGTGGTGTCAGCCTGATGCACATAGTATAAAACCTCCCTGTCAATTTTCACCTAAGTTTTAGCGATCATTAATGATCATAAGGTAGCTCAATGATTTTATTACAAGATTACAGAAGGGTGATATAATTCCATCATCCCTTCTGTATTTGTCACCTAGTTTCTTTTCTAAAGAACATTCTCTCATCAGCTATTTGGTTCCTCTGAGTTAGTTCAAACAAAAAAAAAAAGAAGAAGAAGAAGAAAACTAAATGGATAATTCTGTTATTTATCAATATTCAGAATGAGTTGATTTTCTAATATCCTCCAATAGTGATCAGTGTACCACCTGTGGATCTGTTTCTGTTGTCTTGTTTCTCTTGGTTTTCCAGTTATGAGGTCCTATCTCTTGGCTTGCCTAATACTCTTTCATATCAGATGAGACATTGTATACTGAATATGTAAATGTAAATACTCTGAAGAACAGTGTTATCTCCATCAGAGTTGCTTTATCCCTATCGCTGGTAGGTACAAGGGGACTGATCTACTTAATCCAACTGGTGACTGAGCTCAAAGCGTTTACACAATTTTGATAGGAATCATTGTCTCATAGGGATTTTCCCTTGGAGCCTTTCAACGCAGAGTCTGGCTGCACACTAGTGAGCTTCATCTGGTGAATCTTTATCTCTTTCTGCTCTTCAGATTTTCAATTTAGATTTCCACCTCCTGCCACTCACAACTTCAGAGTCCGGCAAATGTCTCAGGTGGGAACTGTGACCATGGGCTTGAGTGAGTTTGAGTCTCCCATTTGGCCGCTCCAGCTGCAGGTGTTCACTGAAAGGGTTTTGTGGTTCTCTGCTCAGTGCTCAGCACTGAGACAGTCTGAGAAAATCCAAGATTTCCAGTTAGTTTTTTCACCTTTGTAACTCACTCATACTGACTCGACAGCACCTAACAACAACAACAACAACTCACTCAACTGTAGATATCAGCCAATGTTTGAGGAAGAGGCTAGACCTGGGTGGAAGTCCCCCTTGCCTTTCATTTTGTCACTCCTATGCTATGTGACAGGCGTCATCTGGACAAGGGGAACTCCTCAGGGCACGTGGTAACACTGGCCTACAGCATTTTCCGGTCAGAGATACTAGGACAGTTGTTGTTGTTAGGTGCCGTGGAGTCATGTCCAACTCATAGAGACCCTCATAGGGTTTTCAATGGATAATCAGGATTGCCTTGGGAGTGGATCACCATGTGCTTCTCCCACTTTTGTGGTGCTGGGAATTGAACTCGGGACCTCAGAGACTGCAGAGTGGCACTCTACCAACTGAGCTAGATCCTGTCAGATCTCAGAAGCTAAGCAGGGTCTGGCCTGGTTAGTACTTGGATGGGAGACTCCCTGGGAACACCAGGTATTGTAGGCTTGGGAGAAGGACCAGGCAACCCACTCCCAAAAATCAATCTGCCATTGAAAACCCTATGAATAGCAGAGAAGCACACACAATAGTGTTGTACATGGGGTGGCTATGAGTTGGACACTGACTCCACAGCTTCTTACAACAAATGACATGCGACGTGACAACAAGATCTCTTCCACTGTTTCTGCCCCCTCTGTCTTCTCTACCTGGGCCACTTCTGGAGGCTCTGTCTCTGCCCAGTGCCCTGAGGTAGCAAAGGCCCCATGGAAATGCAGTTGCAGATCATCCTCTTACTTCTCAGGTTCCTCTGGGAAATTCAGTTCAGCAGCACTGATACTCTAAACAGGTACCTTTTGTCTTTCATGTTGCTTTCCCCATTGTTGTTGGGAGCTATTCTGTCACAATCTGGTCCTTTCTACTAAGAAGCAAAAGTCTCACTGGAGTTCTTTATTTCTTAATTTTTGCCAAACTGATAATTACAAAAATGGCTTAATATCTTTCCTATCTCTGTTGTTCGATCAGATTTATGTTCTGTGAGCCTAGAGTCCTCAATCTCCACAGAACTTTGCACCTATTCCCTTCACAGTCCCAAACATGCTTATCAGGTTCCTGTACTGCAGACCACATTGCATGTGATTTCTCTACATATCACACTTTCACAAGTCCAATTTTTTCAACAAATTAAGGAAAGCATGTAATTTGTGAGGCAAACTAATTACTTTTAAGAGTGAAGGAAGTGCTCTTAATAATTATGTTATGAAAGAAGCCATAAATTTGGCATGTCCTATGCATACAAAGACATGGTCATTTGATTTACTGTAAATGCTGAATGAATAATCAAATAAATTTTAAAAAATAGAGAAATATTCTTTTGTTTTATTTTGTTTTGCAATACTGGGGATTTGAATCTAAGACCAGGCAAGTGCCCTACCACTGAGCTGTATGCCCAACCTGACACCCATCTTTCTTCCACTTTTTATTTTGAGACAGGATCTCATTAAGTTGTGCATGCTGTGTCTGGTCTTAACTTGTGATCCTCCTGCCCTAGGCTCCAGAGTCATTGGAATTACAGGCATGTGCCATGTTGCCCAACAAAAAAATATTCTTAATATGAAAATAAACCAGAAATATTTCTGAGTTTCTCTGGTAATTGCAGGGATATGAAAAGTCTTTGATATTTTATTAATAATTTTCAAGTTAATTTTAATATTCAATAATGAAAGCCAGAAAATCCTTATGTAATTTAAATTTTATTTTTTTAATTTTTTTTTTGTTTTTTTTTTTTGCAGTACGTGGGGGTTGAACCCAGGACCACACACATACTTTGCAAGCACTCTACCATTGAGCTGCACTTCTAGCCCATTTTTTATTTTTTATTTTGAATCAAGGTCTCAACAAGTTATCTAGGCTGCTTCTGGCATCAAATTCGCGATCATCCTGACTCTGCCTGGGGTTACAGGCATGCACTACTGCACTTGACACAACTTAAATTTTAAAAAGTTTATTAAAAACAAAGTGTGTGTATATGTTATAATGTCTACAGCTCTAACACCCTGGCATCTGATCTCCTCAGATCTCTCAGAAGTTAAGCAGGGTCAGACTTGGTTAGTCCTTGAATAGGAGGAAGCCTGGGAATACCAGGTGCTGTAGGCTTGGGAGAAGGACCAGCAGCCCACTCCTGAAACAATCAGCCAGTGGAAAACCCTATAAATAGCAGAGAAGTATTGACAATATTGTGGGGCATGGCACAGTGTCAGAGAGTGTTTCGCCTGTTGTACATAGGGTCACTATGAGTAGGACCTGACTTGACAGCACCTAACAACAACAACCTATGTGACAGTAAGGAAACATAAAAAGTGCTAAACGTGTTTTTTCTCAGTGTGTTGTACATTTTAGATAATTTTGATTAGCTTCTTTACACTTTCCTATATTTTCCAAAGTGCTCACAATAAACATTTATTAATTTTGTAATATGATAATAAAACTGTTAATATGAAACAACTCTATTAGAACCTATAATTAAAGAGTTTCTCTCCTAGGCAGGCCTAGTGGCTCATGTTGTGTTCCAGAAACTTGGGACGTAAAGGCAGAAGGATCATAAGTTTGGAGCCAGAGGCAGCCTGTGTAGCTTAGTAAGACCTTGTCTCAAAATAAAAAATAGTAAAAAAAAAACAGACTAGGAGTGCAGTCCAGTGGTAGGGTGCTTGTAAAAGCATGCATAAGGCTCTGGGTTCAACTCCCCAATACTTAAAAAAAGTAAAAATGAAAATAGTTTCACTCCTTTCTTGGAGTCATTCCAATAATTAAGATATAATGTGGGAGTGATGAATATACGTTTTGGTTAAAAAAGAAATAAAATGCAAACATTAAAATCATATGAGCAACTAAGTAAACATTGAAATATTAGAATCTAGCAATTAATATTAATATTTTCATATTAACCAGTATGGAAGTCTTTCATAATTTAGAATTCTATAATAGGGTATAGTTATGCTATCAAGAAATTGTTTTCTTGTGTATTTATTTTAAATGTTGCTTCTTTTTTCCCATATAAGCATCTTTACTAATGAGAAAGTAAAACTTCAACAAAATTTAGAGTGAAAAAGCAACTTGAGTTACACAAAAGGAAAAAATATCCTGCAATGTTTTCTTTAGGTGACAAACTGCTGAGGTGAGACTTTTTATTATTCTACGGTTTGGAGTCAGACAAGACTCAATGGCACGTAACAACAAACAACAACAACAAACTGTTTTATCACAGAGGGGGAGAGAAGATGATGAAAATAACTCACCAAAAGTTAAAACCTTCAGGATATTTTTTTGGGGAAAAAAGAAACATTACTTAGGTAAGAGGCTTAAAATCAAAGATTTAATGATAACTATAAGAACTTAGCCTGCAGCTGTAGCCCTGTGGCATGTGACCCCATCAGATCTCAGAAGCTAAGCAGGGTCAGGCCTGGTTAGTACTTGGACAGGAGACGGCCTGGGAACACCAGGTGCTGTAGGCTTGGGAGACGGGCTGGGCAACCCACTCCCAAAAATCAATCTGCCATTGAAAACCCTATGAACAGCAGAGAAGCACTGACAATAGTGTTTTGCCTGTTGTACTTAGGGTCACTATGAGTCGGATACTGGCTTGACACCACCTAAAAACAATGACATAAGACACGTAGATCACTTAAACCTAGAATTTTGTGAGAATTCTGAAATTCTTGGCTATATCACTAATCTTAATATTAGATATGTTTCCACTAAGATTTTACTTTTTGCTATTATTTCTACTAAGCAGAGAGGCATTAATACCTTCCTGTCAGTACCCATCAGACTTGTAAGACAATTAAATAGTCAACTATCAATTTCTCTCTCAGTATTAGAAATATAGACACCAAAGGCCTGAAAGAAATCATAGTCACATCACAGCCTACTGAGAAAGGTAAAGGGGAGAGATGTAAGTGGTATAAAAAGACTTCTGATTTCAGCTAAGATATGATACCTTGGGGAAAACCAACACTCCTACAGAAAATAACTAGAAGAACACAGATAAAACATTTTTGAAAGACACTGAAGATATTGGGATGCTCTCATGGCAACCAGAATCCAAGGGATCAATAAGTCGGAGGAAGAACTTCAGAGAGATAAGCAGATAATCCCCAAGTTATTTTGTCTCTGGGGACATTTGCTGATTCTTGATATGAGACAACAGACTGAGACTCTTAACAAAGAGGCAAAGAAGCAAGAAAGTTTTAGTAAATTTACAGGCCTGCAGACACAAAAATTCAAGTTCCAGTTTTCCAAAGCAATCAGGATTTGAGGAGCCACAGTTCTGGAGGCAGGGAAAGAAAGAAAAATGAAACCAATATTTGGTCTAGAAAAAATTCCAAAGCACAGAATACAAAGCTACAGAGGAAGCTGCTAAAAATCAGAGTAATGTTTTGGATATATCACAGTGCTGAGCAATCAGAATTGGAATTAAAAATATTCAAAGGATGAGGGGCCCAAGTAAACAACAGGCACCCAGGTTCTTAGTCAGGACCCCTGGATAACTATGTCCTTGGAACAGGACACACCAAGTGAAGCTGAACAAGTTTTATAAAACTATAATTTACATTCAATTCAGTTTAGCCCATAATTGGATTTATAATACAAAGGAAAACATTGGAATACATAAATAGGTACAGATGGTCCCTGAATTATGATGGTTTGACTTATGTTTTTCAGCTTTATGATGTTGCAAAAGCATATGCATTCAGTAGAAACTGTATTTTAAATTTTCAATTTTAAACTTTTCAGTGGCTACTGATACATGGTACTACACCATGGCCATTCTGGGCAGGAGCCATCCATCATGCAACCATAAGATGAAACAATTGATATTTTATAGGGAACTGTGTTGCTAGCAATTTTTGGATATTTTTTCTCATCCCATATCATCCATATGTCTAAAAGAGATAGTTAGTGCTTTATTACAAAATAGGCTTTGTGTTATATGATTTTGTCCAATTGTTTCCTGGCATGTGTAGGGTAAGCTGTGATGGTTGGTAGACATGATGGGATGTCTACCCATCATGTAGGCAACCATTTTCAACTTATATTTTCAATTTACAATGGGTTTATTGGGGTTTATATAAAACAAGATGAAAAATATGCATAGATTTAAAATGCAAAATAAAAATCACAAAAATTGACAATAAATATAACTAAAGTGTTTTAGGAGTCTTGCCTCTCTTGGAAAGTGATCCAATTGCTAATTTATTTGAGATCATGAAAGGTTAGGAGAGGCTTTTTTATAATACCTATAGTAACCATAAAAAGAATAATATAAAAGTAGAACTAAAAAATTAGGGCAGGGCATGGTGGTGCAGATCTGTAATCCCATCAACTCAGGAGGCAGAGGTAGAGGCAGGAGGATTAATAGTTTGAGGCTAGAGGCATCCTGTGTAAACTTAGTGAAACCTTTACTCAAAATAAAAAATGAAAAATAAAAAATAGGCGGAGGGATGCAGCCCAGTGATAGAAAATCAGTAAAGTATGCACAAAGCCCTGGGTTCAACCCATAAATATTGAAAAAAAAAAGAATAATTAAAATCTTAGATTAATCAAAAAAAGGAAGAAAGTGAAATAATGGAACAAATCCAGTGAGATGTAGAAAACAGTTAAATGCAAGATATAGATATGATTATGTCAGTCATTATACACGATATAAATGAACTATTCTACTTAAAAGGAAAATATTATCAGAGTAATTAAAAACAAAATCAAACTACCTGTTTTATTGTTGATACTCTTTGAACAGAATAACACAAAAAAGCTGAAAATTCAAGGGTTATAAAATGGTTTGTCATGCAAATACTTGTTATTGTTAGGTGCCATCAAGTCATGTCTGACTCATAGTGACCCTCATGGCTGCCTGTTTCAGGATTTCCTTGGGAGTGGATTGCCACATCCTTCTCCCACTTTTGTGGTGCTGGGAATCAAACTTGGGACCTCAGAGACTGCAGAGCATTGCTCTACCAACTGAGCTAAATCCTAGCCCATGTAAGTACTAACCAAAAATAAAAGCAGCTACCATTATTAGTATCAGGCAAAGTAGACTCTATGACTAGTAGACTATACAGAAGTACACAAAGCAGGGTTTATATCACAGATTCTACACTGAATGAATATTTGATAATAATGCAATATTTCCCAGGTTATCAGAGTAAAATAGAAAAAATATAATCACTTCAACTGATACAAAAAATGAATTTTGCAAAATCTAATGCTTACGACAAATTTCTCACAAAACTTGGAATATAAAAGAATATTCTTAATCTAATAAAAGGCAGATATATAAACATAAGATCTTAATGACAATAAAATTTTGAGTAGTGGTAATAACATCCTAGAGCTAGAATGGCCAAACAGTCATGAAAAAGAATGAAATTGGAGGACTTACACTATCTTGATACTAAAAATTTAGACATTGTGGTATTTGCAAAGATATAAATGAACACGTCAAGAAAACAGACAAGATGGTCCATAATTGGGACTACACATGTGGTCAGTTGAATTTTAGCAAAAGTACCAATATCATTCAATGAGGGAAGGCAAATCTCAAATATTGAAAAGGAACCAGGTGTTGTGGTGTACTCCTGTAATCCCAGAGACTCAGGAGATTGAGGCAGGATTGTCGATTTCCACTGGAGAGAAAAGGAAACTGAATTTTCTAAAAATCAATGTGAAAAGATGGCATGCTGTTACATGCCACACAGAGCATCATTCCTGAAGAAAATCTTCCAGGAGCCAGTCAGGATCTGGTTACAGTCTTACACTCCTCTTCCCACCTCTCGTCTTGTCTCCCAGGCTGACACTAATGGCAGGGCTGATTTTGTCTGCTAATAAGAATGGTATGTCATCCACAGCAAGAATTACACTAGACGATTTCATGAAATACTTTCTCATGCCAGAATTCTAATTCCAACATAATTTGCAATGGAAATAATGCACAGGAATGAAAATACTAACCTCTATCAATAGACCTACAAGGAAAGACAATACTTGATAGTTACTTATTCACAGGAAGGAGGTGGGAGGTTTTGAAGTTCAATAATTAAACACTTGATAGCATTAAGCTAAGATAGCTTGTAGGCCTATGAGTTGACATTTGGATTTAAATTTTCAAAGAGCTCATCAATAGCCAGCTTCTTCACACATCTGTGACCTTTTCCAATGTTTGCTTCAATGACTACTTTCCTCTGCTTTTGTGTTGTCTGGTCAATCCCCCCTATAGATCAATCATTTTTTAGTACGAGATATGATAAAAAATACAGTAAATGTTTAAACTAAAAAATTATTACAGGAAAAGACACACGGCATTAATCTCCCTCGAAATTCTTGTCCTGGCTTTGAACACATTTGTACCATCATTCTTGCCACTTTCTGAAGTAGCTCAGAAAGTCCTCTTTTATGAGCATCTTTAGTTTCATCCTCCCTCACGAGAACATAATTTGTGTCAAATAAAAAGTTTACAGTGTGTTCTCATCCACTTTATTCGCAGGATCTGGCACCATGTGACTTCTGGTTTTTCCCTGGTGTCAGAAAGATCATGAAAGGTAACCATTTTGAACCAGTTCAGGACATCGAGGCAACCAGGACAGCACAACTAAAGACACAAAGGAGGACTTCCGGAGCTACTTCAGAAAGTGCCAAGAACAATGGGATAAGTGTGTTTGAAGCCAGGTGAAGTATTCTGAGGGAGATTAATGGCAATATGTTTCTTGCTGTAATAATGCTTTTAATTTAAACATTCATCATTTTTTATCACATCTCATATGTTCATACATTTATTCTAGCTTACAGTTCAACTTTTATAGGGCTTGTTGTTGTTATTAGGTGCCATTGTGTCAGTATCCAACTCATAGGGACCCTACAACAAGCGTACAACAGGCGTACAACAGGTGAAACACTATTGTCAGTGCTTCTCTGCTATTCATAGGGTTTTCAATGGCTGATTATTTTTTGGGAGTTTGTTGCTGGGTCCTTCTCTCTAGCCTACAGCACCTGGTGTTCCCAAGCAGTCTCCCAACCAAGGACTAACCATGTCTGACCTTGATTAGCTTCTGAGATCTGATGGGATCAGATGCCACAGTAGTATGGCTGCAGGCTTGGAGGCTAGTCATCCTGAGTAAAGGCATTCCTCTGTTTATTCTGTGTGGATTTTAAAATTGAATTTTGTGAGTGATCTTGCTTTTACTTTGGTTTTTACCTCTTTAAGCATTGCTCTGTGTTCATGCTCTGTATCTCCAGCTGTGAAAGCCCTCCGTCAGGCCACTATAATCTCTCTCCAGCCCTGCCACACTCTCCCCTCAGAGCTCCCAGCCTCCTATCTTGCTCTCCTCTTATGCATCTCTCTTGGAGAGTAGAGTGATTGTTCTGAAACACACATGGAGCTGATTACAATGCACCCTGCTTGGTGAGTTATGTGCTTTTCCATTGTGCAGAGAAGAAAGTCCAAGCACTTACAGCCTCTAGTGAGACTCTGCATGATCTGATTCTAGGAGGCCTATGCAGCCTTGTCTCATCATGCCTTCCTTCTTCATTTCTCTACTCCACTCATCCTGGAATTGCCCTATTTCCTTCAACCATCAGAGTTTTTTCCTGGTCAGAGCCTTTCCATTTGGATTCCTTAACCTGTCCCCTTCCTAACGAACTTCCTCTCCTTCAGAGGTCTCAGACAATATGCTGGAAAGACTTTCAGCATCCAGAGAGTAGTTAGAGCCTCCAACAACACAGCAGCACCTTGTAGTTCTCCTTAGCAACACTCATCACACTTTTAATTAATCCTGTAATGTCTAGTCTTCTTGCTAGATTTCAGCTGCCATAAAGACAGGGGACAGATCTACATTCCATTATATTCCCTACACTTGTCCTAGTATCTGGCACATAGTAGGTGCTTGAGAAATATTTATTTAGTGAATAAATCATCATGGGTTCTTTTCTGGATCTTAAAACCATTGAAACCATTCTAACCATTAAAGCAAAAGGGATTTCATACCAGGATCAGCTCTGTGATAACTTTTGGCCTTATGAATTTAAAAGTAAGCAAATATTTATTGTAGGAAACTGCTCTCTGCCTTACTGTGGCAGTTTGGATGTGGTCTGTACTTCATGGGTTCATGTGCTGGAGGCCTGTACCCTACCTGGACCCTAGTGTGGCAGTATTAAGAGGTGGTGAAACCCTTAAGAGGTCAGGCCTAGTGGGAGGCTTAGGTCACTGGGGTTGCTGTCTTAGTTAGGCAATGGTTTTTCATACCTGTCCATGGAATGAGTTAGTTCTTGAAAAAGTTGATATAAAGCAAACTCACCCCATGTACTAGGCCCTTTCTACACATAGCTCGTTCCTTTTCCATTCCTCTGGTATACTGTTAAACAGTCACGTGGCCTTTACCAGAAGCTCCTTTTCTTTGTATGTATTCACATGCAGGCATGTTCTTTTATTTTCTTAATATGCTGCACTCCATCCTGCCTCCATATCTCCTTATATTGTTGTTCCTTTGCCTAGAACATCTTTCCCCACATCTCCCTACCTTAATCCACTTTCCCCTACTACCCTCTTCTTTGGGCTGGATTCATAGATCTTCTTAAACCTTCCCTGACTTCAAGATCTATACTGGAGGCCCTTCTATGTGCCTCCTGAGCATTCTTTACTTCCATTGTCACAGGATGTCACCCTGATGCGTTGTCATTGCTGGGTTTATAGCTGCTGTTCTTCCATCCCACTCCACCTCATTTAAGGTTCTTTGAAGGCCCGGACCATGCTATTTTCATCACCAATTGTCAAGAGTGTATAATTATAATATGGAGAGTATACTCTTTCCATTCCTGCAACTGTACCACTGTGGAGTGTGATCCTGTCAGATCTTGAAAGCTAAGCAGCGTCAGACCTGGTTAGTTAGTACTTGGATGGGAGATCACCTGAAAACACCAGGTGCTATAGACTTGGAAAAAGGACCCAGCAACCCACTCCCAAAAAACAGTCTGCCATTGAAAACCCTATGAATAGCAGAGAAGCACTGACAATAATGTTTTGCTTGTTGTAAGTAGGGTCACTATGAGTCAGACACCGACTCGCTAGTAGCTAACAACAACAGCAACAGCAACTCTCTCCATGTTATATTATAATTCATTATAATTCAATTTTCCATATTGTAATTATAAAAATATTTTAAAATTATAAAATTATCTTAAAACCTATAAAAATTATAATTAGAAAAAATATTATTGATATGCCTATTGTTTACAATAAAATGTTGAAAGAATTAACAGGTAAGGTCACGGAGGTGGGTGGTGGCATCATTTCTTCTCCCTCATTCTTATCCCTGGCACCATTATCATCATTCATTGTATTTTTACCCTGGAGATCTATTTATCTTTTTTAATTAACATTTTTCCTAGTCTCCATTCCATACTCACAGAAGCTAAATACTATAAGCAGCCCTACCTTTGAACAAGTGGAAAATGATATTAAGTTCCACAGTGTTGACAGCATTTCATAGGAACGTGGTGACTGAGTATATGTGTTTTGATAATTGAAAATTAAAGGAAAATAAAGTGTTTCTTATTGTCATCAATTTCCTTTAAATGATTGTTTTTTAGTCTTCAGCAGCATTATCCTAGGGACTTGAACTAATTTTATTAGCAGCTGATTTTTCATATATCTTAAAGATAATCTGTATAGAGAGTATTATTTAAGTGCCTTTAGTTATAGGAGGGTTCCATGTCCCATTGAGATAAAATGAAAGCATACATATTTAGGGGTAAACTTAGTTAAAATATGCTGAATTTCTTTTTTTACTCGATTACCCAAATAACATTTTTATTATTTTTCTGTAACTTAGTTATATTAATTAATTCAGAAGATAATGACCTAATGATCTATTTTTCTTCTAAAGCAAGGTGAAGCAAAATGAAACTTTTTTCCATTGTCTTTCTTCATTCTGAGGCAACTGAGAACCAAGAACCTACATAACAAAAGTGGCAAAGGTAAAGCTTAATTTTTCAATCTGGTTGACTCTACCCTCACACCTTCATAATGAATTTGTGCACACTATCGGGTTTTCCTGCCCTCCATGGCCAGTTTTCTTTCTGTGTTGCACAGAACTGTGTGGGGAGAGGGAATTGAATCAGTCTTTTTGTGTAGCTGAACCTATAACAACATGAGGAGCAAATTCAGGAGCATTGGATGTTATCTTTAGACAACCCATGAATGCCTAAGAGATGAAGAAAGAATAACTACAAGGACAAGATGAAGGAGGCATACAGTCAGGAGATAAGATAGAGATCTGAAGATTTTCTACTCAGGAGTTCAGTCCTGCATATAGCCCAGAAGAATTCTGAATCTTGTAACATGAGCTCTCAGATATTATTATTTATAGTCTTTGTATTACTCTACCGACTTTTGCTTAGGATAGCATAAAGTATTGTCTGTAACTTGCTGCCATCTGTCCACATGACTGGAAACTTCCAACCCCCCTGGTAGTTCTTCTGAATTTCTTAATTTCCATAAGCTGTCAGTATTTTTGCTCTTGTATTAGCTTTAGAGACACACTCACATGGCCTTCTCCCATTGTGAGTAGATAGCACTTTATGTTGGATGCTAAGGTGAACAGATGGAGTGCAAATTACCTCATCTTTCTTTATCTAGAGCCAAACATGGACAGGTTGCCAAGTTGTACCTTCTTCACACACATCTTAGCAGCAGACCTACTTGCAGCAGACCTACAGCTTTGCCATTCTACACAGTATGGCCAGAAGTAAGTTGGTACTGACAAGGCATATCCCTCATTTCTAGAACTCTCTTTTGTTGAAGGTATAATGAAGGGTTTTAGGTTAGTACATGGGCTTCAATACACCCTTCCATAATTTGAATGCCACTAGCCTGCAGTGGTAGCCCTGTGGCATCCTATCCCATCAAATCTCAAAAGCTAAGCAGGGTTGGGCCTGGTTAGTACTTGGATGGGAGACCACCTGGGAGCACCAGGTGTTGTAGGCTTGGGAGACAGATCTCGCAACCCACTCCCAAAAATCAATCTGCTATTGAAAACCCTATGAATAGCAGAGAAGCACTGATAGCAGTGTTTTGCCTGTTGTACATAGGGTTGCTATAAGTCAGATACCAACTCGATGGCACCTAACAATAACAACAACAACAGATAACTGTTTGATATTTTATTCTGTACTAGACCCTGTGGTAGATAGAGTTGAACTCAGGGCCTCACACATTCTTGGCAAGTTCTCTACCACGGACCTATACCTTCAGCTTCTTTTTTATTTTTTGAGACAGAATCTCACTAAATTACCCAGGCTGCCTGTGGCCTCAAATTTGCAATCCTCCTGGCTCTGCCTCTCAAATCCCCATATTATAGGCAGGCCCACCATAGCTAGCTGAGAATATTTCTAAATTCACTTTTGGAAACTACACATTATGAACATATGTGCATAATCTACTACATTTGAGAACCTTAAGTGTCAGTTATGTAAGTTTATTTGAATTTGAAAGAAATATAACAGGTAAGCCATATTCAAAATGGATTATGTTCTGCTTGAAGTTATATCATAATCTGTGACTCTGGTCTCAGTATAGAACTTTAAAATATAAAATATGGGTATTAAAAGTGAGTATTTCTGTGTTACTTGCAGATTGAGTGTGTTATTTGCAAGAGAAAAAAAAAAGAGGAATGGTGATTACTGCACATCTGCTGCCCTTGATGCAGAGCAACTTGTGTCCATTCCTCATTGTCCTGAGGTCATTTTCCCACCCTACACTTGAGCCTGTGGCCTCTCCAGGCAACCTCACACAGCAGCATCCCCTTCACAAGCAATTTAGTTACCAGGCTAAGTTCATTCTAAATTATGGCTAAGGTGCCCTTGTTGTTGTTGTTGTTATGTGCCATCAAGTTGGGTCCTACTCATAGTGACCCTCATAAGGTTTTCTATGGCTGATTGTTTCAGGACTGCTAAGGGAGTGGATTGCCATGTTCTTCTCCCATGTTTGCAGGGCTAGGGATGGAACTTGGGTCATCAGAGAATGTAGAGCAGCACTCTACCAACTGAACTAAATCCTAGCCCCAAGGTGCCCTTAGGTTATGGTAAAGTGTTACATCTTCACAGAGTGAAGGCATTTTAATCTGTTTTCTTCAGGCTGAAGAAAGCTTAATCCTAAAGGAAATATCCTTTGTTGACCACTTCAGATACCATGACTGACTGCCCTTCAGGGAAAGATCTGAGGATTTCTAGCCCTTTCCGATCACAGTGGAACAAACGTACATGCTTCATCCCCACTGGACCTGGCACTGGATTCACACTAACTTTCTTTCTCCTGAAAAGCAACCCCTCCTCAGAGGCTAAAAATCCTCCAGGCTGCCAACAGTTCCAGAAAAGAACACCATGTTTTCCAGGGCGTTCCCTCCTTCCTCCCTTCTCAGATCTTACAATTGATGCTTATAAATCCATAGGCCTGATCAGATCAGGTTTTATTACAGTCCCTTTAAGTTCCTAGCCTGATTTTTTATCCCACTGTAATTTCAAGCTTTACACACACAGCTAAGAGGGAACCAGCATGAACCCTACATGCAATGTTCTTTAGAGTGAGGGCTTCATTGTCACAATTGTCAGTTTTTACCAAACAACTCTTATTGTGATGGCACAGCTCTGGATCAGGCTCCTGGCATAAACCATATGGTCTCTCTTTTATGTTTTCAGTTGTTCCTTCCTTCTTGGGTCTTTGTTCAGATATCACAAACATGCTTAAATTTCTCCCTCAGTATACAATTCCTCCCTCTTCCTCCACTTCCTTAAATATTGCCCAAACTGCCTACTTTCTTTAATGCCAAACTTCTAAGATCATTGCACTATCAACTTCTACCCATGCCATACCATGGAAAATTCTCAAAGTTAACTGTGGAGTCTCATTCCTTGGGATCCCAAGTATTAGACCCCAAGTTCTAACATTCAAACAGCCTGTTATGAACTGAAAGCTTGGTGCTCTGTTCCTCATTTCAAGTGTTGAACCCACAACCCCAATGAGATCATATTTGGGGATGGAGCCATTGGGTCATTAGGTAATTAGCATTAGAGAGGTTCTAAGGAAAGGACTCCTCAATGGGATTAGTGCCTCTATAAGAAGAAAGTGCTTGTGCTCCACTTGGTTCCTCACTCAATGCAGAGAGCATGTGAGCCCCAGTAAGAAACTGGCTGTCTGAAACTGAAGGGGGAAGCCAAAACCACACCATGGTGGCACTCTGATCTTAGACTAGGAAAAAACGCACCTCTATCATTCAGCCATCCAGTCTGTGGTATTTTGTTATGGCAGTTCCAGCATTCTTAAAACACAATCTCCCCCTTGATTTCCATGATAGTGCATCATCCAGTTTCCCACCGTTCTTCTTTATTAATTTTGCCTATTGTCCTTAGATTTTCCTTCTTCATCTTATCTCATAAGTGAAAGTGTTCCCTGATACTCTTCCTTCTATTTTCTTCTTTCCTCATGTCCTAACTACTCTCTTGGCCACTTTAAACATTCTGACAATTGAGCTTCAAATCCAGAGCTCTAGCCAAGATTTTCCCCTTGAGGGCCAGACTTGAATTTCTAAGCATCTTATGGATGCCTCTACTTGGATGCCTTCACAGCACTTCTAATCAATACATCTGAAATCCAGCTCATCAACATCTCCTCATCCTACTTCTTTTTTTTTTTTTTTTTTTTTTTCCAGTACTAGGGATTAAACCCAGGGCCTCGCGCTTTCATGTTCTGCAAGTGCTGGACCACTAAGCTGCACCCTCAGCCCATTTTTTTACTTTTTGAGACAGAGTCTCGCTAAATTAAGCAGACTACCTCTGGTCTCCCACTTGTGATCCTCCTGCCACCACCTCCCGAGCCACTGGGGTTACAGGCGTGCACCACCGCACCCGGCTCCTCATCCTACTTCTGTATCACCTACACTTTATAGTAACTGTACTTTTCCCATCACCCAGGCTCAAATCATGAGAGCATATTCTGTTCTTCCTTCTATCAGCTCCCATAATAGGTATTCTAGTTCTAACAAAGCAAACTCAGAATTATTTTTCATATACATGCCTTGGATTTAACTTTCATTCCACTATTGTGGTCCAAGATTTTATTTCTACATTTTGAAAACTTAAATTCTATAGTCAACTTTGTCTTATAAAGCTTATACATGATGATGAAACTTCACAAAAAACTTAATTCAGTTTAGAGAAAAAGTATCTAAATTTCATATTAGAAATTGACCATTATCTATAATCTGTCTTCTTCCTCCATCTATAAATTTGCCCCTCCCTACTCCTAGCTATGTGCTTCATTCCATATTGTGGCCCACATACACATTAGCATTTCTGAATATTCACTTATATAATTTCCTGTATATGAAATAATCTCACCATAGCACAATTTCTCCTGCTGAAAAAATTTCTCTCAGGTCAAGTTCAAATGCTACTTTTACTGAAACATCTTTCTAATCTTTCCCTCAGTTACTACTCCAGAAGTAGATAATCTCTTTCTTCCCTGGACACTCAAAATATTATATTGGTCCTCTTTTATATCACCTAACACACATATTTACTCACACTTTTGTCTCTTTTACTACATTGCAGGATTGGTACAATCAGTGTTTTGCCCTTATATACTTTTTATCCTATTACCTAGCCCTATATGAAGTATCTGAAGGCTTTTATGACTATGGCTGAAACAATAATTGATTGCATAAATGAGTGAATGAACAGTAGAATACCCTTAGTAAATGTTTCTATCATGTAGCAAAATTCTGTGACAAATGCTTCAAAAAATCCCCTGATGTTTACTACAAAATCAAATGAAGAATTAAAAAAACTTTTAAAGCCATATACTGTATGACTAAGGGAAAAATAATTTCAAAATGATAGATTTTCTTACTTTTGAGCCAGGATCATGAAAGAGTTCATGGTAGAGACAAGATGTTACTGCTATTTGATTGTGATATCTGTTGGCTCACTATCAGGTTTCCTTTTATAATAAAGGAGGAAAGACAAAGCGAAATTATTTACCCAGGGCAAAGTGACTAATGCTGCAGACATATTTACCTCCACTTGAGGACAAAATATATTTGTTATAGAGAGCCAGGAGGGAAATTTCATCAGACCATCACTCAACATAGTACTTCTTTTATCACTTGCATTCAACAAAAACATTCAAGTGCTTGAGAAATATTGTTGTTGTTGTTGTTGTTAGGTGCAGTCGAGTCGGTATCCGACTCATAGCGACCCTCATAGGGTTTTCAATGGCTGAGTGCTTCGGGATTGCCTTGGGAGTGGATTGCCAGGCCCTTCTCCCATTTTTGCGGTGCTGGGAATTGAACTTGGGACCTCAGAGACTTCAGCACAGCGCTCTAGCCACTGAGCTAAATCCCAGCCCCAGAGAAATATTATGGGATCATAATAATATTCTAGTTACTTAGGAATTTATGTCTTAAAATTATTTCCTTATTTCAATCTGATACTTTTTGATAGGGGCAATTGTTTAGTTTTGCACATAATTATGCATGTAAGGGGTCACAGGAATGTACTGTCACATTTCAACTCCATGGGCCATCAAATTGTTTGGCATGCATTAAGTTTATTCATGTTTTTGCTTGTTTTTGTATTTTCCTGAGACAGGGTCCTGCCATGTACCCCATGTTGGCCTTGAACTTACAATCATCCTGCCTCTGCATCGTGAGTGTTAAGATTATAGTCATCTGTCACTACACCAGGTTCACTGAGTTTACTCAGAAAGTACTAGTTATATTAGTTTGGCATTGAGCCATCTACTGGTATATGTTGTTATTGTTATTGTTAGGTGATGTCGGAGTCCGTATTCAACTCATAGTGACCCTACGTACAACAGGCGAAACACTATTGTCAGTGTTTCTCTGCTGTTCACAGGGTTTTCAAATGGCAGATTACTTTTGGGGAGTAGGTTGCCAGGTCCTTCTCCCACTAGAGGGTATTGTTATTGTTGTTGTTAGGTTCTGTCGAGTCATGTCCAACTCATAGCGACCCTTATAGGGTTTTCAATGGCTGATTGTTTCGGAATTGCCTTGGGAGTGGGTTGCCACGTTCTTCTCCCATTTTTGTGGTGCTGGGAATCGAACTCGGGACCTCAGAGACTGCAGTACAGTGTTCTACCAACCGAGCTAAATCCCAGCCCCTACTGGCATATAATTATTTTTAAATAAGCATGTTATTTATACAGTAATGTTTAGTTAAATAATGTCAGTTCATTTTTACCTAAGTAATTTGGATCTAAATAATTTACTTCTTTATGAATGTTTCTTCTATTGCCAAAAAGATAAAAATTTCAGATACTTTTATATTAGCTCTGGCTTAAATATTTCCCTATTCAAGTCAAAGGTAATTGTACTTCAGTGGAACTTCCAGGATTGGATTATGCCTAACAGAACTTGTAACTATAAATAAGTGACCCAAACACTGAATTTATTGATTAAACTCTTGCCAAATTATAGTCCAGAAAATGTAAAGCAAGTGCCCCAAACTTTTGTATAAGATATTTGGCTATGAGTACAATAATTTTTTTAATGAACTCTGCAAAACAAACAGCCATGCAGAATTCTCTCTCCTATGTATCTGAGAAGCAGGCTGTTGTAAGAATGTTGTAGGACATGCAACTCTTCAGAACAATATGCCAGTGGATAGATCAGTTGGAAGCTCTTCATTATAGCATCTGCTGTGTGTTTATAGCTGCATATGCAGACTCCCGAACACCCTCAGTGCACCATAAATGTAGGAATTGCACATCTAGGATGGTAATAAACTCATTGGGTGATGTGTTCTCTAGAGCATTCAACCCTTTGCTTCAGTTGGCAAAAAGCTGTTAGATTTTTATTGCTGCAGAAAATATTAGATTGTTTGTGGCTTTTGTAACTTTGGAAACAAACCAGGAGAATATAAAAGGGCAATAAAAAGGTAAAAACATAGGCACTGAGATTATTGTTGTATTTTAAAATTATAGTCTCATAGAGAGTTACAAAAGAAGCAATCGCAGAATGAATGAGAAATGAATAAACAAATGACTGTTTTTCACTGACGTTTAGCCCCAAATATCCTCTGAAGGTCAGCTCCTTGGCATGGTACATATTGGAGAAGCTATAAATTATACTACACTGCATATTATAATAATTAAAACTAGATATATCAACATAATAATCTGATAATGCTTGATAAATTACAGCTAGTAGTTAGTCAATATACTGGGTGAAACTAGTACTTCTAAGATAACCAATCCAGTTTAGTCAAAGCTTGTTTTCTCTTAAATGCAAAATCCAAAATGAAATTAATTTCTAAACTCATAAGAGTAAAGAGAGTTTTCTAAGATTTCAAGGAAACCAGTCCAGGTGTGGGAAGGGAATCCAAGTGTATAGCTGTGTCTGGCTGCCCAAGATGTGCTCAGCATCACTAATGTGATGTCAGATGGCTCCCTCTCAGCCCAGCTGCAAGGGCTACATATGACTGATTAGTCATGGGTCTCTTGGACAAGTGTCTTCACCCATCTGTACATAGAACCACTGAGAGAACTTTCAAAAATGCATATTCCTGGGCACCAGCACAAGATATCTTAATCTTACAGATCTTCAGAAGAACAGCTTCCAGAAATGACTCATGACCAAACATCATATGGAAGTTTCTTAAGACCAAAATGAAGGCAGAAAAGTTAAAAAACATGGAGCTGGAGAGTGGTGGATGGTGAAATGGAGTCCTTATAATGCCATATGCCATGCAATAAAGGGACTCTTACTGCCTACAAACATTCCAGTTTTTAGAGTGTCTTCTTTTTTGCTTCCTCCCATTCTTTCTCTCTTAACAAAAATTGCCATGGTACCATTTTACATCTGTACACTGCAGCTAATGATCTATTCTTTTTTTTTCCCCCCTCTCTTGTCACGGCACTGTTGATTTGCTTTCATGCTTACTGATAACTCCCTGGCAGGAGATTTCTATTGAGTGAATATTGGCTAGAAATAAAAATCATGTCAAGGGGGAAAATTATTAAGCAATTTCTACGATTGTCATCTTATAAAGAAGTTGAAATTGAGCAAGAAGTAAGCACACATTATTGGCTTCATTATAATTTTGATAAAATATAGAGATGTCTTTGCTTTAAATAATAACTTTATGGATTTCAAAGATATGTTTTCCCAAAGACATTCTCATCACATCCACAAGTTATATGATTTTTGTAAAAGATATCCTAGAATTTTAATGCATATAGTTTTTTTTTCTATATGTTAAGAAATTTCATACCAGATGTAGGCAAGGAATGGCTGAGTGGAATTACTTTTAAGTTACAGATTTATAGCTGCTTAGTTTCCTCCACTGCTGAATGGAGAAAAATAACATCCATCCCATTATGTGGCTGACTGATGGGATAGTCATAAAATGATCTACATGCTATAAGTGTTACAATTAAATTTTTCTCACCTGTAAAGTATCATTTCAAAGAATAAAATTAATACTGTTAATGGGGAAATTGGCTTGCTTTTTGTATAATTCAATTACTTTTAGAATTTTAGGTATCTGTATCGTGTTTAAAATTGTACCTAGTATTGAAATTTGTTCTCATGGGCCCCAGAAAGATGACACATGCAAATTTTTAACATATGATTCTTCTTAAAATAGAATGAGGGGAAAAATAGGAAACTGTTCATTACACAAACTACTAAGAATAATTACCAGAATATATATCCTTTGAACTTGAATGATCACACTGACTCTTAAGTTTGAAGCTTATCACATCTACCTGGTTCGTTATTTTTCTTTTGCTTTGTGAATAAGAAATCATTCTGACCATGACCTTGAAGTAGAGATAAGCCAATTCATGTGTAGCACCGTGGAACATTTTTATTACGCTATGCATTATGGTTTAATAAATAAAAGTGCTATGATAAGGCAGTTACTTAAGAGACACAGTTATTATTTCAGGACATCCTTGATACTTGCCCTCCACTTCAGATTAGTCATGATGTGGTTTCAGAATGATTAAAATAAATCAGAAGCTACCTTCAAAAATGGTCTCAATTACAAATTAGAGCTAGTGTTTGCATCTCTGACCCCGACCCCAGAGGTCTGTTGACATCCCATAGAGAGGACCCACAGAAAATGGAAAACATTACTGGTAGCCCTGAGGTTGAACTTGTAGAGAAAAATAAGGATATGTTCAGTTCATAGTTGCTCCATGCTCTCTGCTCTTTCAAAAAATGAAAACAAAGAGGACTTTTAACTCTACAGTTTTCCTGCAACAGAATGTGAGATTTGAAAAAGGGAGAAAAAGTAAAGAAGATAAAAAGTTTGAGGGACTTGAAGGAAATATTTCAGGAGGAAGGGAGAGAAAAGGATGGAGAGAGAGAGACAGAGAGAAACCACGATCTGATAACTCACTTGGCATTCCCTGCCCCTGGCTTCTTTCTTCGGAAAATATTGAGGAAAGTGTTGGAGCGGCAGGGTAGTTTGCCATCACCAACATGCATGCGGACTACATCAGAGGTGGTGAAGGCACTGCGGACGTTCCTCTCCGGCTTGGCAATAATGATGTACATCTTGGGAGTGAACATGCACCCCAGGGCCACTGTCACACTGAGGCTCACTGCAAAGCACGTGGTGATGATCTTATAGTTGCTCCCAAAGTAAATGGGCACGAAAGCTAGCCAGATGATGCAGGTGGTGTACATGGTGAAGGCGATGTACTTGGCCTCATTGAAGTTGGCTGGCACATTGCGGGTCTTGAAGGCATAGTAGGTACAGCTCATGATGAGGAGTCCATTGTAGCCCAGAGGGGCCACCACACCCAGGTTGCTGGTGTTGCAGATAAGGTAGACTTCCTTGATACTTGGGTAGGACAGAATGGGCATGGGAGGCTCCATGATGATCAAGGTCACCACCAGAGTCAGCTGCACGCTAATCAGAATTGAGGCGATGATCACCTGGGCCCAGGCGCTCATGAACCTGGGCTTCCGCGTGCAGATCTTCTTCTTGCTGCCAGCTAGGATGCGTGCGATGCGATTGGTTTTGGTCACTAAAGCTGAGTAGCACATGGCAGAAGAGAGGCCAACCAGGAGGCGCTGGAGATAGCAGGACGTGGTAGTAGGTTTGGCGATGAGAGTGAAAGGGCACACGTAACCAAGGAAGATGCCAGCTAGGATGATGTAGCAGAGTTCTCGACTGGAGGATTTGACCACGGGTGTGTCCCGGTACAGCACAAAGATCAGAGTGACGAACAGCGTAACTAGGATGCCCAGGCAAGAAAAGGCAATGGCTATGATGGATTCTATGTTGCTCCACTCAAGATAGCGGACAGGAATGGGCTGACAGCCTGTGATGAGAAAAATCATTTTAATGTGAATCTGAGGTTTCCGCTAAGCAACAATGACAATGCTTATTAGCTACCCCAGACATAGATATAGCCACATCCTTCATAATCTGTGTTATTTTATGCTCTTCACAAATTCCCAAATATTACATAGAGACACCTGTTTTCTTTTCTGGACTGTCATGCCCCCTCAAATCTAAACTCATTACTAGCCGAATGTGACATAATTAAACATATAAAAGTTATCTTTTCTTTCATCACCAACATTATAAATGGTTGTCACTCTATAAAGTTCACTCTATAGTTCTACTCTATATCTTCAGAAAAAAAAAATTGTTTCCAGTGAAAGTGAAGTGGTGTTAACATAATGTAATATGTTAGTGAGAAATAAATTAATAATTATTTTCATTATTTTATGCAGCCACTATCATAGGCAAGTATAGCTCATAGACAAATTTTGGCCAGCTGCATATTTCATACATAATTTCATTTGAATTTTGTAGGAGAATCTTCATTCTTTTGTTTAGCACATAATTCTATGCTGCTCACTTACAGCCCCTTTGGTTATGTATGATCTTTGCCTGGCATGTGTGGGCCTTCCAGCTGGTAGCCCATAATAGACATACCAAGGAAGAATGAAATCTCTCCTCACCCATCTCTTGAAAGGACAGACCAGTACTGTGATTTTAAAAGCTTCCTTATGCTTTCCCTCTAGATGAGGAACAAAATCTCTTTTGCATTTCAGAATGAAAGAAAAAATTGTTAGGCTGTAGAGAATTTTGTGTTTGGTCTAGGCTAATAATTCCCAAATTGTGAGAATAAAAACATTTCCATATATTTAGGAAAAGACTCATTGTTCTGTAGCCTGGCAGCAAAGAATCAGCAGAGCCAGTTTTAAGCCTGTTCAGTTAATCAACACCAATCTGCCACAGTGGAGATGCTTTTGCATGCCAGCCATGATGATGATTGTTTCTGATCATTGCTTCTGATGATTGTCCAAGCGGGGACACACTCACTTCAATAAATAAGTGCTAACTAATCAATGATTGTCTGACATGGATATCATATTTCTACAAATGATATCAAACCAGAACATATTTTGAAAGTTTGTCAATCCTTAAACTGCATATTTTCAAAAACCCCTTATATGATGCACAATCTCTTCCATTCTGAATAAAGTTTGACTATTATAGCTATCTCTTATTACAGTAAGCAATAAATTCATGTTTTGTGTTTGTTTGTTTTAATTCACATACAGTTGTCTGCCAATATCTATGGGGAATTGGTTCCAATACCCTCAAGAATACCGAAACTTGCAGTGACGTAGGTCCAGGAAGAGTCCAACTCGAACTGGCCTAATGTTTGGAGATCAGTTAAGTGGGTGATAATGTTTGGAGATCCGTTAAACTGATAACCACTTTGCGAAGATTTTACCCAGTTGTGAAAAAAATTTAAAGTAAAAATAGAAAATGTAGCCAGGTGCCTATAATCTCAGTGACTCAGGAAGCTGAGGAAGGAAGATCACAGGTTCAGAGCCAGAGATAGTCTGTGCAAATTAGTGGAACTCTATCTTAAAATTAAAAAATTAAAAAGAGGATAGCTGGGGGTGCCCCTCAGTGGTGGAGCACTTGTCTAACATGGATGAAACTCAGGGTTCAACCCTCAGTACTGAGAAAAAAAGAAAATGTAGTGTATAAAGCATTTTTAGAATCTTTAATTGGGACAAATATTCAAACTTATAAACTAAATAAGGATGAAAGATAAACCTTAAGGAACTTTAAAATAGTTATGAGTAGACTCAATAATTGACCTAAGTAGGTCATATCTTCTTCTGACAAAATTAAAGCTGCTCTAAACATGAAAACACACTAAATATAACTCAAGAAACAATTATTATCCTAGAATACTTGGGACAATTGATTCTACAGAAATAAGGATTGGAACAGAGCACATAAGTGTACAGATTATGAGAGGCTCTGACATCATGATGATTCTTTTTGTAGAAGTATGAAAAGGCTATGCCATGTCCTAGGTAAACTAACAATATCACACATATAGAACTATGGCCCACCGTGATAAGAAGTTTCTAAGATGGTTTCCAATGAGCCCTACCTGCTAATATTTATATCCTTGTGCAAGTCCCTCCTCTTGAGTATGAGCAGGGTCCATGATTTGCTTCTAGTCTACAGAATACAGCAAAGATGTTGGGATGCCATTTCACAGATAAGTTTACAAAAGGTAATGACCTCAATCTTGCTAGCGAATTCTATCTTGGTGGCTCTGATGAAGCAACCTGCCACATTACTTCAACCCATATAACAAAGAACTGAGGACAGTCCCCAGCCAACCACCTACAAAAAATTGAGATACTCGTCCAAAATCCTGTAAAGATTATGTCCTGCCAACAACTATAGAAGTGACTTTGGATGAGTACTCTTCCCTCATCAAGCTGTCAGAAAACTTTATTCAGGTTCTTGACCCACAGAAAATGTGAGATAATGTGTTTTGCTGTAAGCCACTAAATTTTGGATAATTTGTTACATAGCAGGAGATAACAAATTTATCAAGTAAACCCAATTCCTTAATTCAGTAGACAGTGCTCAGAACCCTTGCTTTATAGCAATTGCAGACATAACCTAAATTAGTGAAAACAGCCCTGGGTCTTGTATTAGGTCTTTAAATCTAATGTGACCATATGTAATAAATCTGCATTACTAACAGAAACTGCCCAACAGTGTCTTCTAGTTAATTAACTAATTATGAATTATTGCTACCTCTCCTCATTTTCTATCCACTGATGTGATACTCATAACACAGTAACTTTATAAATTTTAATCAATGCAGGAGAATCTCAGGATTAAGTTTAATTCAAGAAGCGCTCCTATTTAGAATAGAATTTTGAACACTCAGTCAGTAAATTGTGATTAAACATTATTTTACTGTATGTGTTATACTAAAAATGAAAAAGAAAACCTTTCAGTTTGATATATCATAAGCAGTCCAGATAGTATTATAAAATCCAACACTTCACCCCGATCTAAGTTTTTCTAATAACTGAAATATGGCCTTCCGTATAGCATATGAAATTACTAGAAGAAAGGAGGAGAGCTATACACTAATGGTGGGTATACTTTCAGAATAATTCATGTAACTGACAATGTGACAATGCAGATAAACTTATTTTTTGGTGGCTCTGAGCATCAAACACAGGATCCCCATCCATGCTAGGCAAACATTCTGCCACTGAGCTGAACTTCCAGTCCCAGAAACATTTTTCAAAGTCTTCAGATATTCTTTGAAAATAAGCAATAATATTAATTACTTGATATCTTTGTATTACCTAAAATAATTGCCGTCATAAAGGCTGACTCATAGTAAAAGAGATACTATAGAAGGAATAAATATTATAAAATCATTTAGAAATTAAGTATAGATGATCGTGCTAAACAAATTGCTCTAAAAAAAGTCCTTACCCAATAGTCTCATTTAAAATGATAAAAAAATCATTTGTTAATAATAAGAAATCCATGGAAGAGGAGTTCAAGGATTCAATTACAGATATACAAAATTAGGCCAGAAAATATTCTGGAAAAAAAAATTCCCAGAATGATCATGTTTTAAGATCCATAAAGATAATACTGGAAAAAGCAGAATGGCTATCTGGTAGCACCAGATAGACTATCCAATGGAAACTGGATAAAATCCTCAGGGAAAAATGGAACAACTCATTCTTACAAATTGTCCACAAAGTTACATGCTAATGGTAAAGCATTTCCAGGATAGCAGAGATGTGGCTACTTCATCATATATATATATATATATATATATATATATACACACACACACACATACACACATATATATGTGTATATATACACACACATATATATTATGTATATATGTGTGTATATATACACACACATATATATATTATGTGTGTGTATATATATACATATATACATACATACACACACAAACACACATATGTATATATATTTTTTTGATACTGGGTGTGGTGCTTCACCTAGGTCCTTGAACATGCTAAGCAAGTGCTCCTATACTTCCAGTCCTTTTTATTTTTATTTTGAGACAGGATCTCACTAAATTATGCAGGCTCCCTCTGGCCTTAAATTCCTCATCCTCTTGCCTCAATCTCCTTGAGTAGCTGGGGTTACAGGTGTGAGTCATGGCACCCAGCCTTAACTTATATTAATATGAAAAATGACGAAGGTGGGTCATTGACTGATAAAATTGAAAAAGATTCCTTTGAACATCTCCAAATGGAATTGTATACAGTTGTAGTCCTCTGTGATTTACAAAGGTGTACTAATTCAAATATGTGTTTATTTTCCAAAGACTGGACCATTTCCTCTGTTGAAAAGACAGAATCCTAATGATGGCTGAAATAAGATTAGATTTTGTGTTTCATAGCTAGAACATCCCAATTTGTGAGCCCAGTATATTGGGACATACCCATTACAACATTTATTCACAAATTTAAATTTGTAAGGCTATCTTCATCATTCTCAATTCTCTGAAAATAAAAGGGAACCTTACTATTACTGATTATTGTACCCATTAGTGATTTTAAACTAAGTTTCTGCTGACAGCCATGAGAAGCAGAAGGATGGTGAAACTTAGTCAGTAACTAAGGATTTTAGAGCAAGATGATGACCATACAATGGTCTTTTATACAAGACACTCATAAGAGTATTGCACATACCATGTTCCCTTTTGTATACTCCTGCTTACTCTGCTTATTCTTGCTTTTATTTTTATCAAATCAAAATTATATGCCTCTGAGCCCACCTTCATTGTTTCCCTTATTAGTAATAGGAATTTGCCTAAGCCTGGATTTTGCTTGACAGTTATCACTCTAATTCAGTAATTTAATTATAGTAAGCTATTTCAAGTTGAGATAATTTGAGAAATAACACACTAATATGTTACACTAACTTTTCCTTGCATATGCCAGGATTGCCTGAGATCAGACATTTGAAAGGATTTAGCAGATTCAAAGAATATACTCATATAATGTTTTCCTTTAAAGGAAAAATGTACAATATATAATGAAAAATATAGTGAATACTTAAATGAAAAAAGCTATTGCAGAAAAAAAAACATATACCCGTTATTCCCCTTCCAAATACTCTCACTGGTTTTGAACTCAATTATCATTCTTACCATTTCCTACAGCAGTCCTGGTGTACATTTTTACTATAACAACAACAACAAACATTTATTTTAAATTTAAACATTCACCATATGTTTTGATCACATCTTGTACATTTTAAAAGGAGTGCAGAGCAGCTCCAAGGAATCAAGAGATACCAAGATAGAAGCTCTTATTCACACACAAATATACTTCATCTGCAGACAGAACTACCAAGATCTTGATGATGAATATGAGCTTTCAGACAGCTCAAGGCAGAAATTTGTAGTGGAGTCTTTTTATCATTCTCCAGCCATAAAGCCAAGTCAGCCTGTTGATTTGGTAAGCCAAGTGAAATCCAATAGTCAGCTGGTTCACTGATGGATTTCACCATTGTCCAGTGAAATTTCAAACTTTACATATAAATCCCAGTTCCTATAACACAGTCAAAAAGCAAAGACAGACACTAAAGCATTTTCATAGATAATCATAAAGTTGTCTACATCTAGCTGCAAAATAACTCTATCCTACACAGTGTACCATGTACAGATAAAGAAAAATGTCTTTGTGCTAGAAGGAGGTTAAATATTCTTGTGCTGTAACAGTGGCAATTTGTCATGACAAAACCTAGGCACATACTTGCAACTATGATTGCTTTTTCTCTTGGGAAGATCTTAGATTCTTTTCATATATAGAAAATATTCTTTCCTTTTCAGTGCTAATCCAGACCCACCCAAAACAGAATCACCTGAAGATCAAGAATGATAATTTTGAATAAGCTTCTTAAAAGTTGGCTTTATGTTTCTTTCTTTCTTTCTCTTTCTTTCTTTCTTTCTTTCTTTCTTTCTTTCTTTCTTTCTTTCTTTGTCTTTCTTTTATTGGGGATCCTAAATTTGAGAATCATTAGCTTTTCATTATAAGGGAATTAGCTATAGTGACAAAGTTGTCCATATCTATAATATAATATTTTTGGTTCTGTTGTGGAGTATAAAGAAGACGTATCAAACCCCTGGATGTTGTGGGGTATCTCAAGGTTAAAAGAAGTGGGGATTGCCTTTACTCAGTAGTGAATAATGTCATAAACCTACTTGTACCATGTTCTCAAAAGAAGACATTGTAAGAGTTGTGCATACTACATCTGAAGCCCTGAGAACTTTATAGCTTGGCATGTGTCCACAGTTACAGTTTTTCCAGAGAGCCCAGAGCCATCACATAATTCTGTTTCCTTCAAGCAGATTACAAATTACTGAGCAAAATCACAGAAGTGGTAATAACTTTGATCTGAGGACCAGGGGCTACTTCTCTTTTTTGAATCAAACATTTGGTAGTTTGTGATATCCAAATGTATTGGAGGAGGCTAAAGTTTAATATTATAATTCTTTCTAATTAGGTCAAGTCAAATTTAACATGAATATAGAAATAAAGAAAGGAAATAATTATTTTACCCAAAGTGTCTTAGAGCAATTCATAACATCGAATGCTTTCCTTAATGTTATTTCATTATTATCAATTCCTTACAAAGTGAACTTCCATTTATAATTCAATGTCTAGCTTTCTCTTTTTAAACAAAGTTAGCAAATTTATTGAGTAAAGGTAACAGATGGTACATGCTTTAAATTTAAGTTCAGGAGTTCAGAGAGAAAGAGATGCTTAAGAAAAGAATAATAGTACACATCTAGGACATGGATGGGGACTTCTCTAGAGAGAGAGTCAATGTCCTGCTTAAATGCTCCTATTTCTGTGAAGGCTTCTTTCTGCTCAGGGGAGAACTTCTTTCTCTGCTTCGTTCTCTGTTCATGTGGCACTTTACACACATCTTTGTAGTAGTGCTTGTAATGCACTGTTTTCACATCTTGCTTCATATGAAGCTCCTTTCATGTTTGCTTCTTTCACCTGTATATTCTCAGTCTGTCCAAAAATGTGTGGCACAAAAGAGGTGGCAGGATATATTGTAGAATTAACTACATGAATAGGTAGTAGTTTGAGAGATCACAATACTGTTGGGATGGAGAAAAAAATTCTACAACATTAATTTCTGGGATGTTTCCTCCCATTTTTTCTTTTCTTACTGTACTGAGGGGCTGTACCCAGTGCCCACACATGCTAGGCAAGTGCTATACCACTGAGCTGTATACCCCAGCCTTTATTTATTTGTTTATTTTTTATCTTTATTGTTTAGAGTCAGGGCCTGGCTAAATTATACAGGTTGCCTCTGTCCTCGAACTTGTGATACTCTTGCCTCAGCCTCCCAAATCACTGGGATTACAGGCTTGTGCCATGACTCCCAGCTTAATTTTTGTTTTATAATGAGAAGATGTAGTATAGTCTGTCTTTTTAAAGAATCTTCTTATGCTATTTGATGTTTTAAAAGAAATAAGTATTATTAGATTACTTATAATTGGTCCATGACTAAACTAACTGTCTAAACTACATCTAACTAAACTAAACTAAACTAAACTAACTTACTAAACTACTGTCAAATCATATATTATCACAAGAGAGGCCTTGTTTGTGCATCATAAGAAACGAAGCATGAAATTTAGGGGCTGGATTAAGATGTGCATTTTCCTAAGAAGAAATGAAAAAAACTTAATGGCTTCAAAAGGTACTTCCTCTAAGAAATCTAAGCATTTTTCTTCATAGTTAAATAACAACACATTCTAATAAAAGTCATCTACAAACATGTTTTTATTTATTATAACCTTTGGAATATATATAAGCAATAGCTCTCTCTAAAAATGGTTTTAACACCTTGTAACAAACTCTTTCTTCAGTGAAAAAAATCATTTCTGAAAGAAAAATTATTTCTCATTTTAACTGAAATTTAGTTAGAAAAACCTACCCATGAAAACAAAACACCTACTTAAAAGTGATATATTTACTGTTCTGCATATTTCTACTGGTTTGTGGTATTCTGTGCCAGTGGCTTTTCTCTTTTCACAACTTCTGCTACCATGGCAACATCAATGACACATTGCCATGTACTGTACCCTTGCTCTGTGCTTGACGTGGCACCAAGTGGCAAATGGGATCTAATTTCCCATTCACATGTAAGACTAAAAGTAATGCCAAAACAATAAGTCATTAAACAGAAATGTCATTAAACAGAAAAAAATACAGTAGTAGGAGAGATGCATGTTCTGAAAGATCCTAAAGGTAATATTTGCAAAATAGTCTGGCTATTTGATCCAAGAGTACCTGCTTGGCAGGGATAAAGACAGTCTGAGCTGTTGCCTGGCTCAACTCATGTGAATGTTAAAGTAGCATGTATGCTATATCACTGTATATTAAATTTTTAGAAAGATGATTATATTACTATTTATTTATTCATGTCATGGATTATTTCTTTTATGCTTTACCAAGTTAGAGTCCTTTTCATTGTTAATGATCATTTGGCAGTGAGGTGACATTATACCCACAATGGAAGACCTCCAGGAAATAAGGTAGACTTTGAGTTCCATTATTGTAACATATTAGATCTTTTATATAAGTTATTTCTGTATTTTAATGTTTTAAAATAGAAATTCTTTTTTATGTGTGAGATAAACCCTAAGTCAAGTGAAAATAGAGCAGTAGGAAATGTTCAGGAGAGCTCAAAAGAATATAGACAAGAGAAAAACCCCTATATCTCACAGCCAAGACTTTTAACTTCTAATATCAACTTAAGAAAGCAATCACTTTGAGTCTTTTCCTAGTCAGCTATGATCTCAGTCACATATCAGAGAGGAATGACTATGAGTCAGCCTCAGCAGGCTGTTTGTAGGACCTGCTTATATAAGAAAAAGAGGCTCAACAGGAAGCCGATGGCATGAAGGAATATAAAGTTTAGAAGACAAAGTATGAATGAGGGGGGAGGTTGGAAAGGAAGTTGGAAAATTTTTTTCTATGTTAGTCCACTGCATGCAACAATGGGATAAATGCATAGTGGGAGACTATGAGGCCCAAGGAGGAAAATGGATTTGCATTGTGGTTTTTCTATTAAGCGATTGCATGTATCTATTCTAGATAACCCTACATGTCTGTCACCTTGTCCTACTGTGGGGGCTTGCATGTTGCTGTGACGCTGAAAGCTATGCCACCAGCATTTCAGATACCAGCAGGGCCATCCATGATGTATGGGTTGCAGCTGATCTTCCAGAATAAAACAGACTAGGGAGAAGGACCCAAATCCCAACTCCCAAAACAGTCATCGAAAACCTTATGAATACCAGGGAAGCACTGTTAAATATAGTGCCAGAAATGAGTGTCCCAGACTAGAAGGCATTCAAGAAACAACTAGGAAAGAATTGCTTCCTCAAAGTGGAATTGACCTTAGTGATGAAAATGAAGTAAAGTCCCTGGGACCTATATTTGCTGATGTGGCACAACTCAAAATGAGAAGAAACATAGTGGCTATAACATTGGGCTCAAACACAAAAAGATCATGTGCACGGCACAGTGTTAGGGAATGTTTCATTCTGTTGTACATAGGGTCACTATGAGTTGGATCTGACTGGATAGCACTCAACAGCAATAACAACATTATAGACAAACTTGGTTGAGTCCCTTCTTTCTAATTATTTCAATTTAATGAGCATTTATTATATTTCAGGGACCAGTATTTGAGCCAGAGAGCAGCATTTCTCCACAAGTGGACAATGACTAATGGAATCCAAATCTGTTGTGTCCTACTCCAGCACTATTAAATGAGACTCTCTGAACTAGGGTAATGTCTGGTTAACTTTAAGATACATGAATGTATAAATGCCAGCATTTAGCCAAAGAATAAAAAGTTGTAACCTCAAAAATATTCTGATCTTATTACCTTTTCTTTAAAAAGTACCTTTGTACTACATGATTTCTAATTTTTTTCTGATACTCATATTAATTTTTACCTAATAGGGTTAACATTTTACAAGATACTGCCACTTAATAAGTGTAATTTCAGCTATGTGACCTGGTTCTACTTACCTAGTCATTTTTACATATTTTGAATAAATGACATGATTTTTAGTTTCATATTCTTATTTAGGATCAAGTAAAAAAGTAAGCAATCAGCAAGATACGTATTCTTCGCACCCAGGGAGACAAGGGACCAGCAGTTGGTAACCTGGATGCTGCTTCTTACTAAATACCTCACCTTGGGCACATACCCTCACTTCTGTAGGCCTCAGCTTCCTATTGCTAAGATAAAAGGTTATCTTAGCCAGATGACAAATTTCCCAGGGCACTATAATTTAAAATTTATAAGAGGGACTTGTTAAACACTGCTCATCTGCGAGCTCGTACCAGGGTCTGTGAAAAACAAAATTCATATATAAGAACATTGCTCTTATAACTCACACAATCAGTCCATCCAAGCCCCACTGATTTTACGTTGAGCTCTCGCTTGCATTCATTTCTTCCTCTTCATTCTTGCTATAACTGTCCACACCCTTTGAAATGAGCCATCGGGACCAACTGAACAGCTTCCCTATTGTTCTGTTTCCAGGATAGTCTACACTGCACGCCATCACCAGGTCCATCCTTCTGGGAACAGGCATCATGATGTCACTCACCAGTTTAAAAATCCTTCAGTGGTTCTCCTGGGCTATGCCAAAGGTCAAACACAGGGGTAGTTTATAAAGAAACATCTAACACCACGGCCAGAGGCCTACCCAGTCTCATTTCTAACCACTTCTCTACCAGTGCCAGGTGTCCATCAGCCAACTCCATGTACTTGTCCTATGGTGTCCTCCAAGTATATTATAAACACTCAAGTTTCCCATTTCTCTTTCCTTTCTAGAATTTCTTTCCTCTCTTTGTCTGCCTGAAAAGCTTTATAGCACTTTATAAATATCTTTTGCATTGTTATACTTTTCATGTGACTTCCTGGTAGATTTTAAGCAAAATAAAAGCTAGGATTTTGTTTCACTTACCTTCATATCTTAGAGCCTACAATAGTGACTCCCACATAGTAGATATGCAAGAAATGGTTGCAAATGGAAATTTGGTTGACTAGAAATATTTTCCAATACAAATTTTAAAATAAAAGGCAGCAGACAAATCTATAACAGAATATCCTACCACATATCAATTTACTTGCATTTAGATTTAAATAAATTTATTTTCAAAGTAGATCTTGGAGACTTACAAGAGGCTCATGCATACTGTTTGGCATAAGCATCACAAAGCACTCACTGTAAATTAACATTGAGAAGACATGGGCTAACTGTTCACGTTTGAGTGATGGGCATATTTAGAAAGGCCATCTCAGGGATAGAATTTATAAAGGAGTTTGCTCCTACCTGTTAGATCTGCATTGGGCCACCATCCCAAGTCGCAGGCTCTGCAGGTAAACTCATCTTGCACGAACTCATTCTCTTTGCAGGCTGTGCAGATCCAGCAGCAGCTCACTTCTCCTTTCCTTATGACCTGTAACACAGGGATATTGTATGTATCTCAAAGATGGTTTCCCCAGAAATCCTTCTACTTCAGATGAGTACTTGTCTTCATGTTATTTTTTTT
>VMDO01009776.1:0-49404 GCA_007922755.1 Pedetes capensis
AGAAGACAAAAACAAATATTATAATGACATGTGGAAGGAGCTGGAGGCAGAAAACCAAAAGGGAAGAACACGCTCTGTGTTTCTCAAGCTTAAGGAAGTGAAGAAAAAATTCAAGCCTCGAGTGGCAGTAGTGAAAGATTCTACAGGGAAAATATTAAATGATGCAGGAAACATCAAAAGAAGATGGGAAGAATACACAGAGTCATTATACAAGAAAGAATTGGCAGATGATCAACCATTCCAAGAGGTTGCATATGAAGAGGAACCAATGGTGTTGAAGGACGAAGTGGAAGCTGCCTTGAAAGAACTCATGAAACACAAGGCTCCAGGTAAATTGATGGGATACCAATAGAGATGTTTCAACAAACAGATGCAGCACTGGAGGTGTTAACATGTTTGTGCCAACAGGTTTGGAAAACAGCTACCTGGTCAACTGACTGGAAGAGATCCGTATTTGTGCCTATTCCCAAAAAAGGGGATCCAACTAAATGTGCAAACTATCAGACAATATCATTAATATCGCACACAAGCAAAATTCTACTAAAGATCATTCAGAAGTGACTGCAGCAGTCCATAGGCAGGGAATTACCAGAAAATCAAGTGCGATTCAGAAAAGTCCTGGGAACCAGGAACATCTTTGCTGATGTCAGGTGGATATTAGCTAAAAGCAGAGAATATCAGCAAGATGTTTTATTGACTATGCAAAGGCATTTGAGTGTGTGAATCATAACAAATTTTAGATAACACTTCGGAAAATGGGAATACCAGAATACCTAATTGTGCTCATGAGAAATCTGCACATGAAGCAAGAGGCAGTTTTTCAAATAGATCAAGGAAACACTGCGTGTTTCAAAGTTGAGAAAGGTGTGCATCAGGGCTGTATACTTTCACCCTATCTCTTCAATTTATACGCTGAGCAAACAATCTGAGAAGCTGGACTTTATGAGGAAGAACATGATTGGCATCAAGATTGGAGGAAGACTCATTTGCAACCTGCGTTATGCAGATGACACAACTCTGCTTGCTGAAAGTGAAGACGATTTAAAACATTTATTGATGAAGATCAAAGATCATAGCTTTCAATATGGGTTACGACTAAACATCAACAAAACAAAAATCCTTACGGCTGGGTCAGCATGCAACTTTACAATAAATGGAGAAAAGATTGAGGTTGTCCAAGATTTTGCTTTGCTTGGCTCTATAATCAACTCCCATGGAAGCAGCAGTCAAGAAATCAAAAGTCGCATTGCTCTAGGAAAAGCTGTGGCAAAAGATCTCTTTAGACTATTGAAAAGCAAAGATGTCACATTGAAGACGAAGGTGCGTCTGACGCATGCCATGGTATTTTCAGTGGCATCATATGGTTGTGAAAGCTGAACATTGAACAAGGGAGACAGGAGAAGAATTGATGCTTTTGAATTGTGGTGCTGGAGATGTCTATTGAATATACCATGGACTGTCAAAAGAACCAACAAATCTGTCCTAGTAGAAGTGCAAGCAGAGTGCTCCTTGGAAACAAGAATGTCCCAGACTGTGTCTTACATATTTCGGACATGTAGGCAGGAGAGAACAATCCCTGGAGAAGGACATCATGTTTGGAAGAGTGGCAGGTCAACGCAAAAGAGGAAAACCCTCCACCAGATGGATTGACACAGTGTCTGCAACAATGGGCTTAAACATAAATAAGATTGTTTGCCTGGCACAGAATTGACAGGTGTTTCAATCTGCTGTACATAGGGTCGCTATGAGTCAGACTTGACTCCATGGCACCTAACAACAACAAGAAGTTTTAAAAGAGCTCATTCTTTCAGCCAGTTACAAATTTGAGAATTCCTTTACTGAACACCCTATGTAGAGAGGAATTGCTGAAAACAATTGGTCCTTCTTGGTAAGGTGGTGACAATTTAAATGGGTAGAGGCCTAATCTAATAGTCCTCTTCAACATTCTGGGCGATCAACCTCTTATTGTTTAGCTGTTGAGTTGTTACTATTTTTGCTGTATTTATATATGTTTGGTGAGGTTTCCTTCTCTTTTTTCTATGCAATATGAAAATAAACAATGTTGATGTGGCACCAACTGCTTTAGGTACAAGCGAAATTATATTACTAAAAATTTGTTGTTGTTAGGTGCTGTCAAGTTGGTGTCCGACTCATAGTGACCCTATGTACAGTAGAGGAAATACTATTGTCAGTGCTTCTCTGCTATTCATAGGGTTTTCAATGGCTAATTGTTTGGGGGCTTTTTTGAGGCGAGTGGGTTGCCAGGTCCTTCCCCCAAGCCTACACCAACTAGTGTTTCTAGGTAGTCTCCCATCCAAATACTAACCAGGTGCGACCCTGCTTAGCTTCTGAGATCTGACGCCACAATGGTACACCTGCAGGCCTTACTAAAACTTAAGCTTTCCTTATTCTTACTGCCTATAAGAGAGCCACCCTGTCTTCTTAGCATCTCTTCCTAATTCATGACTGTTGGTGTTTCACAGTTGGTGTACTCTTTCCTGTCCCAGAAGTATTAGCCAGTTCCTTATCTCTAATCTGGTCTCTGCCACCAAGCCATTCCTCCCACCCTAGCCACAGTATCCATTGCATCCAAACTTTTGAGGGTCTGCTGGTCTGTGCTACATTGTCCTACCCCTCTCTGGGCTCTTAATTCTAGCATTGGCCTCCTGGCCCTTCACCTCACCTTCCCTTACTTCCAGACATCTAACCTTTGACAAGAGCTGAATGAAGGCTCATATAGAAATGCATGTAGAAGTTAGTTCACAGCAATTACTAGAGATGGCTGTTCTGAGAGGTCACAGTGCCAGGCCCTTGGCTATGAAGTCTTTAAAGGCTGCCTCATTGTCCCTCTCTGTGAAGAAGGTGCATTTTCTCCCCAAAACATCTTCAAACTTGGCTAGCCTCCTCAGAGACAAGACTCAAACAAATGAATCCTAGGGAAATCAAGGTTTCTCTTCCTCACGTCCTGTTTAAAGATTCATTTCCTGTCTCAAAATTTACTTTGTCCCAGAGTGACTATGCTGGTGAGTTCCACTCCCATGTGAGCAGATCCTTACCTTCTAGTCTCAACAGAATGATCATGCAGTATGGCCCCCTCCGGCCTTAACAGTGATATGCACACAGATGGTGGAGGGAGTAGGAAGGACAGGAGACTGCGGAAACAGCAGGAGCTTTTGTTTTGCTTTGTTTTACTTCACATATATACTTAGCTTCCAAATTTCTAAGACTTGATGGCAGCTGAGCATGGTGGCACTCATCTGTAATCCTAGCACTCAGGAGGTGGAGGCAAGAGTGCTAGGCTAGCATGAGTCTGAGGCCAATCTGAGACCTTGTCTCAACAAACAAACAAACAAAAATAATTGATGGCTCCTTTAATTTTAAAAGGTTTTCAGGTTCTTGGTTTCAGCCTTAAACTTACCACATATGGGACTGTTTTATGGTGCTTTTTCCAGGGTGAAGTGAAAATGTTACTTATGTATGTTTTCCAGACCCTGACTAACTCTAAGAAGCCACTCAAAACTAGACACAGGATAGGAACAGCAGTTTGACACATCTACATCCATACTTTAGGAAAAAAAAGCAGTTTTTTGTTTTTGTTTTGTTTTTTTCAGAAGAAATGCTTATAGAAATGCCATTCTGCTTACTACATAAATGACCTTTTCTATGATCATGCAGAACAGTTTATCCTTTTAGTTACAGCTTCTCAAACACCTCCTTTTCTAACTATGACCTGCAATTTAGATTTGCATGACTAGAAAGCCCTTGCAGTAGTTTTCCTCAGAATATAGAAATATTGCATCAACATTTTGCTCTAGCCCCAACTTCCAGGAAAACAGTAAAACTGCTTGCAGTTTTTAAATGACCTTTTCCATACATTCTATCATTCCAATACATGTTTGTAAGAGTTTTGGACCAAATCTCTGTCAAGTTCAAGCTCAAGGTACCAAATGTTTTTCAGCTGTCTCTTAACAGTCTCTGCAAGAAGCTAGCCTGAGAACAGGAACTCAGGCCTAAGGCAATGGCAGTGGAGCCAATCATACACTTCTTCAGGAATTGCTGCCTTTCTTCCATGTAGGAAGCAAGTGAGTTTTCTAGAAGGCACCCAATCTGATGTCAGTTGAATAAATATAATAGCAGCTAATAACAGTTATTATGTACCATGTGCCCCATATATGTTGACTTAGTTCTTCAGAGCAACATCATGGCAAAAGTACGACACACACACACACACACACACACACACACACTTCCTGAGAGACAAGGAAGGCACACTGAACCATCCAGAGAGATTAAATAACTTGCTCGGATAATACAGAAATTAAAAGTAGCAGAAAAGAACGTTAGGTGATCTGGCTCTAGAGTTGATCTCCTAACCACTTCACCCCAGTGCTTTTTTAAGACTGAATATCATACTAATTTTCTTAAGTTCCCAATTTTAAAATGGCTAAATTTTCATAAATTCCCATTTTTAAAATGGCTAAATTGACTTAAAGTGTTCCATCAACGATCCGACTTCACTTGTTTTTTTGCGTATGGTTTCATAGTCACTTTAATGAAGGTTTGCGGTGAATCATTTTAGAAGGAACATGAGTACTGCTACTGTTTTTGTTGTTTCATTATTGTTAGTCACTTCATAGTAGCTATCACGGGCAGAGCTCTTCCGGTATGCTGGGCACTGAGCTAAGTGTGTTGGTGGATGAAGTCTTTTAGTTTTCACAAGCCCATAAAATAGGTGATATTATTGTTCCATCTTTTCCTATACATGTAATGGTGACTCTGAGGAATTAAATAACTTGCTGAGGGTCACATGGCTATTGAGTCTGAGAACCAAACTTCAAACCAGGTAGATAGATTTAATGCTTTTGTCCACAATGCTATACCATCTCCTGGGTATAAGTGTTATTCTAGAAATATGAGGTTAGATGTAAATCACCATGGTGTAGTGAGGCTATTCAAATTATGTGAAAGGATGAAAATTCACTTTTTTCCCAAGCAAAAGAGTCTCATATTTTCTCCATATGATTTATTTTTATACCATTTAATATATCCTGTCTAAAATGAAGAAGTTAGTTTCATATGGAATAAAAGAAGGATACCTTGACTGCTGCTTCATGAGGTATGAGAATTCTGTTATTATTTTTTTCCATTTTTGGATTCATCTCATGAAACCTGGAGTTTGTATTCATTACTTCCTTGGCAAGATCCCCAATTTACATGCATGTATGCAGTCTGGTAGGAAAACTGTTGTTCTTTGTTGTATAATTACTATGACCCAGGATTCAACAAACAGAAACATGTTTATAAGATTGTGATGCTAATTTACAGGAAACTGGAAAACGTCCAGTGTTAAAAAATTAACAAAGAGAATATGATATCAAGAATAGTTGGAGGAGTCAAAACACTATCAATATGGCTATTATGTGTATTATACTTTATTTTCACAAGATTTTCTTATCTAAAGAATTCCTAAGACTTTTTTTTACACATGAGATTTTTCACATTACAGTCTGAGGGACTCCAACATAAGGTAATTGAGATGAGCAAAAGAAAGTATTGCACAGTGAAATAGCCCGGTATAGTGAGAAGAGCATTAGCGTCAAAGGCAAGACATTTAGGTGACATTTACAAAAAGCAAGCATATCAAAATCTTCCAGCTATTTTTGTCACAACAGGTTTTCAGTGCTTGGTTTCACTTGTCTAAATTGGCTGCAAGAAGGCGATGAGAACAAACCAACAGTTTCAAAGAATCACTTCTTCTGAATGGTTTATCAGTGCACACATTCTCCACACCTGATACTGTTCCTTGGGATCCATAATGTCAGCACAATTATTCAATAGAACATATTGTAGTCACCTAATGACTAAAAGGATATATGACTGGTCTTGTGTTCTTTTTCTTTCCTAGAAAACTTAGTGCTTAAGATATATGGATTTTAAACTTGAGAAATAACCTGAATATGCACATATGTACATCACCTGAACTGACTGTTTAAAACTACACTATTAGTGTGTCTCATACACTGTCATTCACTTTTTGGGGAAAGTTTTGGCAATATCCACTAATGCTAGATGTTTGTTTTCCCCATTACCAGCAATTCTATACCTAGGAAGAGCTCTCACCAAATGTGTGAATATTTCACAAAATGACACAAATAATAATTTCAGAGCATCACTATTTTAATAGCCCTAAACTAACCACCATAAAATGTGTTTCAATAGATGAATGAATAATGTACAATATTCATATAAAGAAATATTATATAATAAGAATGAACCATCTGGTACTATACAGCAATGTGGATGAATTGTAGAAATGTAAAGTTGAGTAAAAGAAATGCATACTATGCTTACTATGATTCTTTTTCAATACAGTTTGAAAATAGGCAAACTTTACCTATGATATTAGGAGTTACAATACTGGTTACTGATAATAAAAAGAGATGACTGGCTCATGAGTATTAGTAATGCTCCATTTCCCGAGCTGACTACTTGGTTACCCAAATGTGCTAACGTTATAAAAGTATATTGAGATATATACTTGATAATTTTGCATTTTTCTGCTTATATATTACACTACAGTATGAATTCACATTAAAATAATTCTAATACTTTTAGTCTGCAGCCATACCACTGCGGCGTCTGATCCCATCAGATTTCAGAAGCTGAGCAGGGTCAGACCTGTGTAATACTTGGATGGGAGACTGCCTGGGAACACCAGGTGCTGTAGGCTTGGGAGAAGAACCCAGCAATCCACTCCCCCCAAATAACCAGCCATTGAAAAGCCTATGAATAGCTGAGAAGGACTAACAATAGTGTGTCATCTGTTCGTACGTAGGCTCACTATGAGTCTGACACAGAATTGATGGCCCCTAACCATAAGAAAATATACATTTATATCTATAAAAATTCTATATATTCTTTACTAGATTACCTTCTTGTTGTTTAAGTGTAGCTGAGTAGAGTTTGACGCATAGAGAATCTATATATGTTGTTGTTGTTAGGTGCCATTGAGTTGTTTCTGATTCATGGTGACCCTCGTAGGGTTTTCAATGGCTGATTGTTTTGAGATTGCCTTGGGAGTGGATTGCCATGTCCTTCTCCCACTTTTGTGGTGCTTGGAATTGAACCTGGGACCACAGAGACTGCAGAGCAGCACTCTGCCAAGTGAGCTAAATCCCAGCCCAACCTATGTATAGCAGAACAAAACAATACTCAACACTATGCCATGCATATGATTTTTTTTGTGTGTGTGTTTTGAGCTGGTTGTTGCATTCACTATGTTTCTTCTTATTTTGAATCATGCCACATCAGCAAATGGGGGTACAAGGTGTCTTTACTCCATTCTCATCATTAAGGTCAACTCTCCTTTGAGGAGGCAACTTTTCCCCAGTCATCTTTTGAATGCCTTTTAACCTTAGGGGCTCACATTCTGGCACTATACCTGACAGGGCTTCTCAGCTAATCATAGGGTTTTCAATGGCTGATTGTCTTAGGAGTGAGCTACATGGTTCTTCTCCCTAGTCTTTCTTAGTCTGGAAGCTCAACTGAAGCCTGCCCACCTGGGTGGCCCTGCTGGTATCTGAGATACCAGTGGCATAGCTTTCAGCATCACAACACACAAGCTTAAAAAGAACAACAAGCTGACAGACATGAGGGAATTACCTTATAGTGCCTATAATCTGAGCACTATTAATAATCTTATTACCTTATAATCTGAGCACAGAACAGTCTAGAGCAGTGTTGTCAGGGAGGAATATAACGCAAGTCACCTATGTGATTTTCTACATTCTAATTACGATATTGGACTGGGGGATAGCTCAGTTGGTAGAATGCTTGCTCTGCACCTCTGTGGCCCTGAGTTCAATCTCCAGTACAGCAAAAATGGGAGAAGGACCTGGCAGCCCACTCCTGAAACAATCCTGAAACAATCAAGCTATCAAAAACCCATGAATAGCAGAGAAGCAGTGACATAGGGCTGAACACAAGGTTAGAGATTGTTTCATTCTGTTGTACATAGGGTTGCTATGAATCCGACCCAACTCAAAGGCACCCAGCATCAACACCAATTACCAAATTAAAAAAAAAATAAACAAAACAAGTGAAAATAATTTTGGTAATATATTGTATCTCACTTAACAAATTCCAAATACTTTCAATATGCACTTAAAAGAAAATGTTATCAATGTGACATTTTGTATTTTCACGCTGTTGTTGTTAGATGCCATCGACGAGTCTGACTAATAGCGACCCTATGTACAGCAGATCGAAACACTTGCCGATTCTGTGCCAGGCAAACGATCTTATTTATGTTTAAGCCCGTATTTGCAGATACTGTGTCAATCCATCTGGTGGAGGGTTTTCCTCTTTTGCGTTGACCTACCACTCTCCAAACATGATGTCCTTCTCCAGGGTTTGATCTCTCCTAACTACATGTCCGAAATATGTAAGACCCACTCTGGCCATTCTTGCTTCCAAGGAGCACTCTGGTTGCACTTCTTCTAAGACAGATTTGTTGGTTCTTTTGGAAGTCCATGGTATATTCAATAGACATCTCCAGCACCACAATTCAAAAGCATCAATTCTTTTTCTGTCTCCCTTGTTCAATGTCCAGCTTTCAGAACCATATGATGCCACTGAAAATACCATGGCATGCGTCAGACGCACCTTCGTCTTCAATGTGACATCTTTGCTTTTCAATACTCTAAAGAGATCTTTTGCCACAGCTTTTCCTAGAGCAATGCATCTTTGATTTTTTGACTGCTGCTTCCACGGGAGTTGATTATAGAGCCAAGCAAAGCAAAATCTTGGACAACCTCAATCTTTTCTCCATTTATTGTAAAGTTGCGTGCTGACCCAGCCGTAAGGATTTTTGTTTTGTTGATGTTTAGTCGTAACCCATATTGAAGGCTATGATCTTTGATCTTCATCAGTAAATGTTTTAAATCGTCTTCACTTTCAGCAAGCAGAGTTGTGTCATCTGCATAACGCAGGTTGCAAATGAGTCTTCCTCCAATTGATGCCACGTTCTTCCTCATAAAGTCCAGCTTCTCAGATTATTTGCTCAGTGATAAGGGTGAAAGTATACAGCCCTGATGCACACCTTTCTTAACTTTGAAACACGCAGTGTTTCCTTGATCTATTTGAACAACTGCCTCTTGCTTCATGTACAGATTTCTCATGAGCACAATTAGGTGTTCTGGTATTCCCATTTTCCAAAGTGTTATCTATAATTTATTATGATCCACACAATCAAATGCCTTTGCGTAGTCAATAAAACATCTTGCTGATATTCTCTGCTTTTAGCTAATATCCACCTGACATCAGCAAGGATGTTCCTGGTTCCCAGGACTTTTCTGAATCGCACTTGATTTTCTCGTAATTCCCTGTCTATGGACTGCTGCAGTCACTTCTGAATGATCTTTAGTAGAATTTTGCTTGTGTGTGATATTAATGATATTGTCCGACTAGTTTGCACATTTAGTTGGATTCCCTTTTTTGGTAATAGGCACACATATGGATTTCTTCCAGTCAGATGATCAGGTAGCTGTTTTCCAAACCTGTTGGCACAAACATGTTAACACCTCCAGTGCTGCATCTCTTTGTTGAAACACCTCTATTGGTATCCCATCAATTCCTGGAAGCTTGTGTTTCAACAATTCTTTCAAGGCAGCTTCCACTTCGTCCCTCAACACCATTGGTTCCTCTTCAAATGCAACCTCTTGGAATGGTTGGTCATTTGCCAATTCTTTCTTGTATAATGACTCTGTGTATTCTTCCCATCTTCTTTTGATGTTTCCTGCATCATTTAATATTTTCCCTGTAGAATCTTTCACTACTGCCACTCGAGGCTTGAATTTTTTCTTCACTTCCTTAAGCTTGAGAAACACAGAGCGTGTTCTTCCCTTTTGGTTTTCTGCCTCCAGCTCCTTCCACATGTCATTATAATATTTGATTTTTCTTCTTGAGCTGCCTTCTGACATCTTCTGTTTAGTTCCTTAACTTCATCATGTCTTCCTTTTGCTTTAGCTGCTCAAGGGCAAGGCCCAGTGTCTCTTTTGACATGTAATTTGGTCTTTTCTTTATTTCTTCTCTTTTTAAGAACTTTTTGCTTCCTTCTTGAATGATATCTTTTATGTCATGCCACAACTCTTCTGGTCTCCTATCATTTGTGTCTAATGCATTAAACCTATTTTTGAGGTGGTCTCTGAACTCAGGTGGGATATAGTGAAGGTCATACCGTGGCTCTTGTATACTTGCTCTCATTTTCTTCAGCTTCAGTTTGAACTTTCATATGAGAAGTTGATGGTCTGATCCACAGTCAGCACGTGGTCTTGTTTTGACATTTTGTATAGAGCTTTACCATCGTCTCTTTCCACATATGTAGTCAATTTGATTTCTGTATGTTCCATCTGGTGAAGTCCATGTGTACAGTCTCTGTTTATGATGTTTTGAAAAAATGTATTTGTAATGAAAAGGTCATTGGTCTGTCAAAATTCTATCATGCCATCTCCAGCTTCGTTTCTGTCACCAAGACCGTATTTTCCAACTACTGAGCCTTCTTGTTTGTTTCCAACCTTTGCATTCCAGTCACCAGTGAGTATCAGTATGTCTTGATTGCATGTTTGATCTATTTCAGCTTGCAGAAGCTGATAGAAGTCTTCCCTTTCTTCATTTGTGGCCTTAGTGGTGGGTGCATAAATTTGAATAATAGTCATATTAACTGGCCTTCCTTGTAGGCGTATGGATATTATTCTATCACCGACAACATTGTATTTCATGACAGATCTTGAAATGTCTTTTTTGATGATGAATGCAACCCCATTTCTCTTTAGTTTATCATTCCCAGCATGGTAGACCATATGATTGTCTGACTCGAAATGGCCTATGCCCGTCCATTTTAGCTCACTGATGCCTAGAATGTCAATGTTTATGTGCTGCATTTCTCGTTTCATAATTTCTAATCTTTCTAGATTCATACTACATACATTGCATGTTCCAATTTTTAATGAATGTTTATAGTTGTTTCTCCTCATTTTGAGTCATTCCACATCAGCAATTTGGGCACCCAGGGGCTTTACTCCATTTCCGTCATCATGGTATACTCTACTTTGAGGAGGCAACTCTTCCCCAGTAGTCTTTTGAGTGCCTTCCAATGTGAGGGGCTCATTTTCCGCACTATATCTGACAGTGTTTCTTTGCTATTCATATTGTTTTCAATGGTTAGTTGTTTAGGGAGTGGTTCCCCAGGTCTTTCTCCCTAGTCTTTCTTAGTCTGGAAGCTCAGCTGAAATCCTGTCCACCATGGGTAACCTTGCTCATATCTGAGGTTACATTGGCAGAGCTCTCATCCTCATAGCAACACACAAGCCCCCTCAGTTCAGCAAACTGACAGACATGTGGGGAATTTTTCACACTAAGGTTTTTAAATCCAATGAATAATTTACAGTAACATCAGAGCTCAATTTAAAGAAGTCACATTTCAAGTGTATTATAACCCCATCTAATTATTGGTACCAGGTTCATCATCAATAACAAGGTACATGGTGAAGATATCTAGGGAGAACATATCCATTTTGGGTGAGGCACAGGGTGGGCATAAACACCTTCTTTTAATACCTGAATAGAAAACAAAATTGGTATGTGCCCTTCTCATCATAACTTTTACTGTTAATCCTTTTGTGATTTCCATTAAATTTTTATTTGATCCACAAATTATTTAAAAGTGTATTAAAAAACCCATTTGGAAAGGGAGAAGGGGAAAAAGAGGATATGATTATTTTCTTATTGATGTCTAATTTTATTCAATTTTCATCTATGCATCTTTGCAGTCCACTGAGGCTTCCTTTTTAGCTTGTTGTTAGAGGTCGTGGAGTTGGGTATGACTCACAGAGATCATGTGCACAACAGAATGAAACATTTCCTGACACCTTGCCATGACTGGCACTACCATGCTTCTCTGCTGTTCATAGGGTTTTCCGTGGCTTCTCCTATTTTTGCAGTAGTGGATATAGAAACCAGGGCCTCACAGAGTGCAGAACAGCACTCTACCAACTGAGATAAATAGTTGTTGTTGTTGTTTTTAGGTGCCGTCGAGTCGGTATCCGACTCATAGCGACCCTCTGTACAACAGGGGAAACACTATTGTCAGCGCTTCTCTGCTGTTCATTGGGTTTTCAATGGCAGATTGATTTTTGGGAGGGGGTTGCCAGGTCCTTCTCCCAAGCCTACAGCTTCTGGTGTTCCCAGGCGGTCTCCCATCCAGGTACTAACCAGGCCCGACCCTGCTTAGCTTCCGAGATCTGACGGGATCGGATGCCACAGGGCTACAGCTGCAGCTTGAGATAAATAGTAGCCCCCTGTTTTAGCATGTGACAATTAATTTAGCCAGTGAGTTCCATGCACTTTTGGAAAAAAAATTCACAGCTGTTGATTATGTTGTTTAGCTCTTTAATATACTTATTAAATTTTGCTTAAAATGAAGTTTGTTAAAATCTCTTATTACTAATTTGTCCAATTGGGGTAACAGTGTTAGTATTTATTTCTATATGTACTTAACTATATGAAATTGCACATATTTAATCATTTTAACCTAAAACATAATAATTTTATATGGTTTAGTCTAATATTTTGATTTGCTGATACACGCATCAAAGTTTAGAATAATTACACCTTTCTGGTGATTCGTTCCTCTTATAATAATATATGTTGTTGTTTGTTGTTGTTAGGTGATGTCAAGTAGCTGTCCAGCTCCTAGCAATGCTATGTATAACAGGTAAAACAGTTTTCTTACTGCTTCTCTGTTATTTATGGGGTTTTCAATGGCTGATTGTTTTTTGGGAGTGGGTTGCCAGGTCCTTCTCCCAAGCCTACAGCACGTGGTGTCTCGCAGGCAGTCTCCCATTCAAGTACTAACCAGCCCGGACTCTGCTTAGCTTCCGAGATCTGACAGTATTGTATGCCAACGTGGTACTGCTGCAGGCACATAATAATGTATGGACTTTTATAATAATGTTTTGCATTAAAATATGTTGGATAATATTATAAACATTAACTTTTTGATTGGCCCTTGTTTAAAATATTTTACATATCTTAGTTTCATTAAAGTATAGTATTTTTATCATTATGCATTAGGTGTATTTCTAATAAGCAATTATAGCTAAGTCATTTTAATCTGAAAGCTTTTCTTTTAAGTGTAAAACATTTTGAGATCATAGTTGACATGATTATGGTTGTCTTTGAGTTTATTTTCACAATGTTCTATCATCCTTTTCTGGTCATCACTCTTTTTATAGCTTTCTTATTTTTTTTTGTTTTCTGTTGAATGGATCATCTTTTCTTTCACTCACTTCTTTTACTCATAGCAGAATTACATTCCATCTACATGTGTTGTGATTATTCTTAAGCCAGTATCATGAATTCTTGATTTGAAATATAAAGCTAATTAATAATTCTGCCTTCCTCTCATTAAATAAGTATCCCCCAAATACTTTACTTTCTAATCACAGCCTTTCTATCTTATCTTAAATTCTGTCTATTATTTTATTTTCCACCTAATTTTTAAAATTATTCCAAATTATCATTATAGTGCTGGAGGTTTTAGATATTAAACATTTCTCAGATTTACTGATTTGTATGGCTTACTGGGGCTGGGATTTAGTTCAGTTGGTAGAGCACCGCTCTGCAGTTTCTGAGGTCCCGAGTTCAATTCCCAGCCCCACAAAAATGGGAGAAGGATGTGGCAACCCACTCCCAAGGCAATCCTGAAACAATCTGCCATGGAAACCCTATGAGTATCACTATGAGGCAGCTAACAACAACAACAACATGGCTTATTCATTTTTGGCCCACCAGAAGTTATTATTCTCCACTTTTTTCACTAGAATCACTTGTCCTATTTTTCGAGATCAGTCTTTTGTAGTTCTGCCAGTAAAATATCACAGTCTTCTACCCCTTAATTTCACCTTTTCTTTGTTATGATAGTTTATTCCTGTATATAATTCTAGTTCAGCTGTTATTTTTTTGTTAGCACTTTGAAGACATAATTATGATTTTCTGGCCTCTTTTATGTACTGTCAATCTGATTCCAGTTTCTTTGTAAAAGATATGACTTTTCTCTCTAGTTGCATTAATTTATTATTATCATATTTTAACCCCTGGTTTCCATGTTCTACAATTTCACCACAATGGACCTGGTTATTGATTTGTTTTTATTAATTTTGCCTAGTTTTAAAATATCAATTATGGGAATTGTATAGCCACAGTCTCTCAAAATATTGCTTTGCAATGATTCTTTTTGTTCTTTTTATGATGAAATTCTTCTAAATATATGTTCGCCCTCAATTCATCCTCCATATTCACTTAGCCTCTCCTTTTATCCTTTTTGCTTTCTGCTTCCTTCTGTGTGATCTAATCAATCCCAAGTTTATATACTGGTATTCATTATTTAGTTGTGACTAAATAGTTGTTTAATAGATTAATTTGGCTTTTAATTTTAAATAATAATGTTTCATTTTTAATTTGCTCTTCACTTCATCATCCTTAGTTTATTTCATTGGACCTTAGCTCTCACTTAATCACTGTCAACATATTATTTTCTTTTTAAGACTATTGTTTAATTGTCTCAAGTTCTTTGGGATATAATAATTCTATTACTTATTTGTTAACATAAAGGTGATAATTGTTTAGTTTCTTTAGCTTGCATTGTGACATTATCTTTACCATTTTTCATTGAAAACCTGTGTACCCTGTGTTGTAAGGGTGTGTAAATAGTTTCCTTGTTTCTAGCAAGGACTACAGTAACATCACCAGTAAGGAATCATTGTTAATGTTTTGATTTCTTGTTCATGGGCTTTGTGGGTGAAATAAATTCAGACCTCAAACCCATTTTTAATTTCTAATCTCTTAGAGAAAGATTTGCATATCCTTTGCCCCACTCTCTTCTCCATCTTCTCCCTGTTCCACTGGGTAGATTTTAAGGATGAAGTAATTCATGGGTCTCCAGTTCAAGAAGAGATTTCACTATCAAATATGTAGTTCAAAAAAGCCCAGTGCTTTACTTTTATTTCTCAAATGGGAAGCACCACTATCTTTTCTGTGATTACAAAGCCACTTAAAGACCCCATCTTCATGAAGGAATTTCATTATCATATACCTATCTTGAAAGGAACTGATGCTTTATCTCTTATATTCAGGTTGTTGTTGTTGTTAGGTGCCATTGAGTCAGTATCCTACTCATAGCAACCTTCATAGGATTTTCAATGGCAGACTGTTTTGGGATTGCCTTGGGAGTGGATTGCCATGTCCTTCTCCCATTTTTGCGGTGCTGGGAATTGCTCTGAGCTCTCAGGAGCTCAGAGACTGCAGTGCAGTGCTCTACCAACTGAGCTAAATCCCAGCCCTATATTCAGGTTAGGCGAAATAAAAGCTCAATTCACTGCTACTTAATTCTCAACCCAGAACAACTAAAGATTCAACATGTGCATCCAGTTCTTGTTTTCAGTCTTACTTTTGTTCTTAGCATCCAGGGATATTCCCCCCACTTCTCTCTCTCTCCTTTTGTTTTTTATCTTGAGGCAAGGTCTTGTGAAGTTACTCAGGCTGCCTCTAACCTCAAACTTATGATCCTCCTGTCTCAATGTCTTGATTCATTGGGATTGTAGTCATGTGCTACCCATGCCTGGCTTTCTGTCTTTTTTCACTGAATGTTCAGCTATACTTTACAAAATGTTGTTGATGTTTGCACATTTCATCAAATAATTCTAGTTGCCTGGTCATTTAGGTTTAAAATCTTATTAGAATCCTACATGCTCTTTGAACTTTTTTCTTTACTTTGCCACTCATGAGGTCTAAGAATATTCCTATCCATAATGATCATTGGTTATACAATAAATTATGTCCACATAATGAACATATACTTACAAAGTCCTTCAGGGTAATGCCTCTCAATCTTTAATGAACTCATGATTTACCTGGGGAATCTCATTAAAATGCATTCTTGTTCAGGAAGAGAATTGTAATGCCAAGGCCATTGGAGGTTCATGGTTCATACTTTGAGGAGCAAGGCTACCTCCCAGACAGGTATTATGATACATGCCTATAAACCCAGGAACTTGGGACACTGAGGCAGGAGGATTGCAAATTCAAGGCTTCAAGGATAGACGCAGCTTGTGCAACTTAGTGAGATCTTGTCTCAAAATAAAAATAATTAAAAAGGACTTGGGTTGTCATTGTTTAAGGCAAAATATTTGAAGATAAATTTACTGTTGATAAACATATCAATTCACCAAAATACTACTGTATTACTTTAATAATGCCACTTCTTTCCTGTTTTCTTATCATTTATATCTTAAACTACCACTTCTAACTTTTTGAAGAGATTTATAAACGTTGACTTGTCCATTTGTTTGCTCTGTGTCTCACTTTCCCAAAATTATTTTGGTTAAGTAAGTCTTTTCAATTAAAAGATACTGTGGATACTTCCTGCATCCCAAGTATTGCATACTCAGAGAGGAGCACATAAAAGGCACTCACACATGATTGCTGATTACAAAAATTGAGCTAATGTACATTAGCCAGAGATGTGCTCACTGCCCTTGGCTTTGTTCTACAGCTTTATGGAAAAAAATCACTGACTACCAGAAGACTGGCCTGGCCATGGCCATTAACTATGCTCGGCACTTTAAAAATGAGGCACAGTCTGGAGAAGAGACACTGTGGGGAGTAAGTCTGTTCTCCTCAAGGAATGTGTGTCTTATCTTGCTCAAGGTGAACACCATTGCCTAGAGGGGAGCATAAGAAATTGCTACCCCAGCTTGATGTTGTTTAAGGACACTGTTTTGAGTCCACTGGCTTCTTTACTCTCAAACCTAGTTGGAGATAAGATTTAAAAAGGGATTTTAGTTGAACTCTCTTTCCCTATCATATATTCCAATGTACATTGCTGAGTATTCTTACAAGAAGATTAAAAGGCATAAATAGGTTTGACGTAAAAAGCTGAATATAGGCACTCAAGAATCATGTTTGTGTCCATCCCAAAGAAGTATTTGAATAGGTTCTCTCACCTTTTCATCTCTGTATCACTGAACTCAATTTATGATAATGATATATTTTTAGAAAGTGTGTGTATACTGTTTACATAGAATACATACACACTTGCAAAAATATATACTCATAAACATCCCTTTTACAAATGATGACATAATGAAAGAGAAAGAGAAAATATTTAAATATTGCTTTATATATGAAGAGTATGCACACATATGCATCCACAGATGTATTTATATCTGTATCAGCCTATGCCTATATCCACAGAGAAAGACAGAGTAACAGAAGTTTAACAAATTAAAATATCTGGGCCTCCTTCATTTCAATACTGGCACTTCTCTGTACTTATGAGAAAGGACTGAGACTTTATAAATACACACACACACACACATACACACACACATACACACTCTTTGAAAAAACCATCTAATTTAAGTTGTATTAAGAAAAAATTAGTGCCACATGCTACAAAAACTGGAATATAGTATATCAAAGCATGCAGGAATCAGAAAAGGGTTTTTCAAATTCCTAGTGATGCATAGTTGAATCAACAAAGTTGAAAGTCTGAATCTTCCAGGAGGTGCTAAGCTGCACACTTTATTCCCATTATCTCCGTACACTGTGCTCCTCTAGTTCATATCTAATTTCAATACTAACCTAAAGTAACTGCAATAAAAATAGCCCAGTTTTCTTCCCAGGAAAGCAGTCTGAGAGGATTTCATTCACCACAGAGGTGCTCTGGGCTATATCAGACTTGCATTCCAGTGGTGCAGAGTGTCCACTCTTAAACTACACTAGCCAGGAACGGATAACAGTGCAAATTTGGTTATTTTCTCTTACTCTAGTCACTCTTTCACCTGCTTTTATTATAGTCCCTCTCTCCCATTAGAGACATTGTGACCCATAACTGATTGTTCTTTAAAAAGAAATGAAAAGCAAAAGAAACTTCAACCAGTGAATCATTTTTCAATCAGAAGTGAGTGCCCTAGCTGAAATTAGCAAAGTATGCCAATTCATCTAATCTAAAACTCAACCTACTCACCTTTATGGCTTTATTTTCATGGATAGCTAATTTTACATGTCTGTACACAATAAGAAAATGGAGAATCAGCATATGAGTTATTCTCAAATCCCATTTTCACTGGCAGTTTCTACCAAAACCCTTAGCAGAACACAGCCAAGGTGACTGATGGAAGGTAGTCTCCTCTTTCATTCCACCATATAGTAGAAGATCTACACTAGCCAGGAACTGATTACAATGTAAAGTTGGTTATTTTCTCTTACTCTAGTCACCCTTTCACCTGCTTTTATTATAGTCCCTCTCTCCCGTTACAGATATTGTGACCCGTAACTGATTGTTCTTAAAAGAGAAATGAAAAGCAAAAGAAAGTAGAACTTCCCAGAGGTGAACAGCCAAAGAATGAGAGATCTGAACCTGTAGAAAGGAAAAATGGCTGATATGCTATGAGGAACAGACAGCACTGCGTGCAGTAAACTCTGATGTCCTGGCATCATTCTGTCCCAAAGGGAATCAACTTAGCAGGAAGCTCTGTAGAGATAACCCTTTGCACCATGGGCTCCACAGGGCAAGGTTGATTTTATTTTTACTTTGTTTAACTATTTCTTTTTGTCTGACCTTATTTTATCCACACTACCTAGCACATCATCTGACACATGAAAAGTATTCAATATACACTCAATTTAGTTTTATATAAGAAAAAAGGAAAAGAAAAAAAATGAGACATATTTATCAGGCTACACATTGAATTTTGTTGCTTCTTATTGATGGGGCAGCTTGATGACCTCTATTTTTAATTTTACATAGCTGCTGGCATTTATTGAGCATTACAGTGTACTCTTGACTGATCCTTTATCACCATATGCCCTAGTCACCCATCGAGGTCTGAATTGGCAGTGGCTCAGTATGCCCCAAGTATAACTTTGTGACCACAGGAACCAGTGTTTTCTGTAATTATGCTCTAGGCTATGAGATATGTTCCCTGTTGAGATTAAGAGAGCAGCATCTGTTGCAGAAATTAGGTTAAAGTGAAGGAGGTACATGTATTTGCTGACATCTTTAATCTTTACTATTGCTGTCATTTGATTTTCATTTGATTTTATTTATTCACTACATCACCATATAGTAAAGTAGTGGTAATTATAATAACAACTCACATAATTTTCCCAAGTGTCAGACATTGTTTAATACTCACATAAGCTCTATGGAGTTAATAAAATTGGCTTTATTTTACAGATGAAAAAAAAAAACTTAGGGAAAAAGAGGTTAAGTAACTTCACAGCTGCTATTAAGCAACAGAACCAGAATTCAGTCCAAACTGTCTTCCTCTAACACTATTATAAATGCACTTTAATTCTCTACATAAATACTATATATGTGTATGTGCATGTTGAATATATGTATATATATTTAAGTAGATAGTAATTGAATGTATAATGTGTACAATTTAAAGTAGATAGTAGTGTAAGTTTGAACAATGACAAGCTTATTCTATATAGAAACAATTATATGGCAATAATCACCTCCATGTTCCAGGCACTGTTATTTTCCTCACACTTTATATCTTAATACATATAAGTGAGATCCCATTTACAGAATAGACAATTGATTTCTTATGGCATTCTCTCAAAGTACCCTCTAATAAAGGGCATTTTCATAAATCAACCTGAGCTGACTCCAAAGTCATACTCTTAGAAAACATGGATGTCTAAGAGAATTTAATCATGTAATACTTAAAATCTAAGAGTAATTCATAATTAGTCTTCCAGAATAATATTATAGGATCATCTATAAAGGAACAGTATGAGATTAGGTGGAATATTCACTGGACAATTTCACTGACTTCTGAGTGTCTCCAGTAACAGGGATGGCAAGAGAATGTATGCTGAGATCGAATATCTGTTTCATGTCTGAGCCCTGCTCACAGGCAAATTTATATCCTTGCATTTTGATTAGTTAATTCAGAATTTTACTTAACCTTTGCATGTGCATGTGTATTTTATTTTAGCTAATATAGACTCAAACGAAGAGAAGGAAAAACTTTAAGAGCCTTGAGGAGTGGGAATATTTAGGTAGTTTGAAAGCCTTTGTGGTTGGGGTGAGTGAGTAAATGGAAAAATGTAGATGATGAGAATAGAGAGGTTGAAATTAAACAGGATGAAATCAAAGGTGTGGCAGCACTACTTGGCATGTGGGCACCAGGGTAATTTTTCTATCTTCCTGATAGAGCAGAAATAAGCTCTGTGATAACTCTTCATCACCAAAAGGAGTCATAGTTATTCAGCCTGTCATGTCACAGGAGGTCTAGAAAGGAATTCTGATTTTATTAACAAATCTCTTTCCATATTTTTAGTCAGAAGAACACAAAGAAAGAACACTAAATGGATTTTCACTTGTGTTATTAGAAAGATCACAACTGTTTCTCCGTGGATGTTATGGTTGGATATAAAGTGTCCTACTGAAAGGCTCATGTCTTAAATGAGCACTTTGTCTCTGTTAGCATTATTGAAAAGTGATTGGATCACATGGGTACTAACTACATCAATGGAGTAATGCACTCATGAGTTCAGAGCTGACTGAGTTATTAGGAGGTAGTGCTTAGTTAGAGGAAGTAGGTTAGCAAGGGCATGACTTTGAAGGATATATCTTATCCCTGCCTTTCTCCTTACACCACCCTCCCATCTCTGTCTCTGTCTCCTTCCTTCTTGGCAGTCAGGAGGTGGGTGTCTTTCCTCCATCATGCCCTTCTGTCATGACATTTTCTCCCTTACAACAAGCTTAAAAGCAATGGAGTCAGCTGATGATGAACTGAAACCTCTGAAAATGTGAGCCAACATAAATATTCCCTCCTTTAACGTATTGTTCTTAGGCATTTGTCACAGCAACAAAAAGATAACTAATAAAGTGGAGATAGAGAAGCAGTACTTGAAAAGGAGTCCTATAGCCCTGACTCTATGTGGGTCCCAAGAGATGTCATGATAAGTCTAAAGTGGATCTCACTTGTCATAAATTCCCAGAAATGGAAGAGAGACAGGAGCCCAAAGTCCCCATTCTTAGATTATCTGGTGGAATATGCGATAACCAAAGAAGATTAGAGGAAGGAGCCCATGAGTTTCCTCTATGTAGGGGTAGAGATTTCCTGGTAAATGTGACATTGTGTTATTTTACCTTACTAATTCCATGCAACATGAATATGACTAGGACACAGTGACTGGTACAGAAAGGAATGATTGGTACCCCAAACGTGGAAGATTTAGAAAGACCTTGTTTTTTTTATGTTTATGTGTTTGTTCAGTTGCTTTGTTGAGATATGGTTGATATAGGATAAACTGAATATACTTAAAGGGCACAATTGCATAAATTTGGTGTATATGTACAACTGTAAAACTACCACAATAATAGATATTTTTCACCCATGAAAATCTCACATGGCCCCCTGTAATCGCTTCCTCCTCAGGTCTTCAGCAATCATCATTTTGTCACTGTAAGTGTTTGCATTTTCTAGGAGCATATATACAGAGATACCTTGGCACTTGAACTGCTCCATGCTTGAACATTTTGGTCCTTGACCAGTATTTTGGAGAGAATTCTTTTTCAGAGTTCTACCACTTGCTCAGCACTTGACCACTGTGTTAAATCCTGTATGAGAGATGATACTTACCCCTGATGCTTCCAAGTGAAAAAAAGGGGAAATTGTCACTTTGTGCATCAATCTCAAGCACTGCAGACCTGTCTTGGTGCTGTCTCCATGATCTCATGGGTTTTTCTTTACCATATATGTAGAACAAATACCATACAGTCATCATAGCACTCAAGAAACTTTTTAGCACTAAAGTGAAGGAAAGAGGTAAACAGTAAGAACAGCAATTTAATTAAGGGGAAAATTTATTGCTAAGTGTGTGACTGGTGTATGCATGTCGGAATTAGCCATTCAATATGGTATTGGACCAATTAATACATTTACATTATTTCTTATGGGAAAGAAAGTGCTCAGCATTCATACTGACCAGCATTCCACCAGCCTTCTATACCAGATTATGTTTGTGTGCTAGGTACCAACGTAAATGAAATTATATTGTATGTACTCTTTTTTGCCTGGTTTCTTTTATTCAGTAAATTATTTTGAATTATGCATTTTATAGCACGCATTGATAATTTGCTTCTTTTTAGTGCTATGCAGTATTCCATTGACTGGATATACCATAATTTACTCACTTATTTATCTGTTGAAAGACATTTTGGTAATACTTTCCCTTTTTTGTTTGTTTGTTTACTATCATACTTACATGTGCTCTATATACTCTGCCAGCTCCTAGTATATATTGGCTAGATTGTAACATTTCTTCCTCCTTTAGCAGATGCAGTCCTTCCTTGGCTGAGTTACTTTGTGACTTTACCCAAGTTACTTGTTTGAAGCTAGAAAGGTCAGTGGGATATTTTGTTCAGCATACAATTAACTTGCAAGCTACACACCATTCCATTCTCCCCAAGCTAGGGAGAAGACAAGCACTTTTGCAAGTTCAGGAATTCAGGAGGATCTGGGATTTTAAGGTTTTTGAATTCAACAAACATGATATTCTCATCTTGTATTTTAGGATCCAATTCCTTTACCACTAGGGCCCTAACCTGGAGATAACAGATCTGATAACACTAAAAATTAACCTCTTCTGGGATTCTACCTTTATAATTGAATCTTAAGCTTAGTCCTTAGATTTTTCTCCCTTCTGGGTGCCTGAGATAAGAATCTCCTAATAGGCTACCAAAGAGGCTGTTGGACTTTCACTTTTTTTTTTTTTCGGGGTGGGAGGGTGGGAGGGTGCTACTGGAGGTTGAATCCAGGGCCTTGCGCTTGCATGCTTTGCAAGGGCTGAACTGTTGAGCTGCCCCCTTAGTCCATTTTTTTCCCCACTCTTTTGAGATAGGGTCTTGCTAAATTACTCAGACTACCTCTGGTCTCGAACTTGCAATCCTCCTGCTTCCACCTCCCAACTCACTGGGATTGTAGGCATGCATGTCCGTGCCCACACATTTTGACTTGACTTGAATTTCACATTTTGACTTGAATTGATGATTAGTCAGCCTTGCCCTTTCATTATCTTTCTCTCATTCTTTGGTAGTGTGAAGTAGCATTCATCAGTTCCCATTGTATTTAAATAAAACTACTAGTACCCTAGAACATGGTGCATGCTTGAGAATTGAACTTGTCAATAGATTCTCCCAGTATCCCATCTTGGCTTACTCTTGATGGAACTTTTAACAATTCCATCACAATGACATGCCAATGATTATAAGAGTACTTACTACCTACCACTAATCATGGGTATCCAGTGCCAATGAAACTATGGCTGATTGCATCTCCAAGACCATTCTTAAACCAATTCCTGGGGCTACTCTTGCCATATTTTGTTTTAGACCAGGTTCCCTAACAAACAGGACTTGAGAAGCAGATGCATATGCAGGAACATTAGCTGTAAGAGAATTATGGGAGCATGTGTGGTCAGAGAGAGATATCAAATTGAAATACATTCACACCTTACAATCTAAGTTGTAAGGTGCAATGAAGGGCCACAGTTTGGATTGTCCTTCACGATTTTACTGAATTGAGCCAAGGTGGGTAGACCTTTGTACTGCATCTTGAACAGTCACCGGAGGCATGCTGCCCTTAGAGACGAAGGAGCACAACCTAGGATAAGGTGGCTCCCTTGTGCCCAGATCAATACTGAGGAAATCACTCAATTGTAAGCTGTCAAAAGCTATTATTTCTTTCAGCTAAAGAAATGGGGTCCTAAAGGTGGTGGGATCTGATGACACTATAGCATGCATTCTCATTTATGTAGTAGGTGACAGACACAGGTATTGAAACTGAATTCTCTCATTGGTATTCTTAGTCATTGCTTCCTGTGTCTCTGATGGGCCCTCTCTTTTCCACCCATCCTAACTGCCATTGTTCAGACCTTTAATATCTCCTTACTGAACTGCTCTGATAGTCTGCTCTTCGTGACTCATCTCTGCCCTTTTCAGTCTGATCTCCATATTTCTGACCATGGTAATCCTTCTAAAGTGCAAACCTCTGTATGCCATTCCAATTTATTCAGTGATGCACCATTGACTATAAGATAAACTCCAATGACTCCATAGGACATGGAAAGCTTCAACTAGTTTCTACCTCCTTAACAGTTTCATCTTTGTAGAACTTCTTGACATGACCATAGCTTTCAGCCAAATTCTAAATCACTCAAGAGTTCCCTGTCCTTCAACAATTTTGGAGATTTTTTCACACACTAAACCCTGTACCAGAAAATGTGTTCCCTCTTATCATCAGTTTGGCAAACTCCTACCAACTCATCAGGACCTAGCTCAAACTTCTGACACTCTTAAGCAGTTTAGATGACTTTATGCATTGTGTTACCAATCTATCTAGTATATATCTCTATTAATGACTCACCATATTCTTCATATTCATGTATTTATTTCCAGAGCTAAACCTGGAGTTTCTTAAAGACAGGTGCCATAACTTACTCATCAGTTGCTCCCCAGTGCATGCCATTTATTTGGTGTTCATGAAAGTTTATTGAATAAATGAATAAATTAGTGAGTGAATCAGTAAATCAATGTGACTTTCTTCCTCTTGCCTATATCTAAGTGTACTCTGTGTCCCATGAAATTTTCATATAAATACAATCAGTTTTACAGACAGTTAAATACATTGGCTTTCCAAATATCTTTCCAAAGGCTCCATCCTCCTGCATGAGGATAGCTAAACCTTTTCTGCGTCTTCAGTTTTCTTTCCCTTCCAGCTCCTAGTGGCCTTTATAACATATACGTAAGTTAGTAGAGCAAGTGAAATAGACAAGTAAATTAGATAGTAAGAATGAGGTCAAAAAGAGAAAAACACTTCTTGCTAATGCCATCCATATCACTGCATATCTTAAATACCACCACGCTTGTAAAATCAGTAAAGCAGACAAAAATACAGTTTCCAAATGTGTTTCTACACAAAGATAACCACAATTTTTAAAAATATATTTACTTCTTTCCTTTATTCATAGACTTATCTTTAGAAAGTGTACTTCATACTACACATAAAGTTCTAGATCCTTAAATTTTAATCACCATATTACCATGAACATTTCCTCATAATTTTCTGAACATGAATATACATTAGTAATTTTCTTTTGTGGAAGATTGTGTGATCAATTCTTAATTTTCTAAGCTAATACAAGCAAATTATATTGAGGACAAGAATTCTATCTAATATCTTCTAGATTAACTCCAGTTTATCAGTTCTTATCTGCATATAGAATTGTAAGGGAGGAAAAATGTTCATTTTGAACACATGGTTCTTGAGATTATTATTCTCCCCATAGAAAGAATTTATTGGCGAGCATTTCTTTGGTAGAGAAGATTTTCGCAAGTTACCTAAAGGTCTTAAATTAAGGATTGATTGATTAATATTTCCACACAACTTTTCCCCATCTCATTTCATCAAAATGGCACTTTAGGCCTTTTCTCTCTTGCATCATTATGCACTGACCTTTCCATTGTTAATGCTTCTATTCTATGCCTGAGTAGAGAGAATTTTTCCCTCTTTTCAGAGATTAGCTGCAAAGAAAATTTATGTGACATTCAAAAGAATTATTTTCAACCTACCCTTTCAAATCCCTTTCTGACATCTAATGATGTAATTGAGTTACATTAATTTTAGGGAGCATCTATATTTGCATAATAAAAAAATTGATTTTAATGTACTTCAAAAACATGCACTGCTTTGAAATTAATGCAGTATATTTTTGCAAAAGATACTAAACCACATTCTATTAAACTGTGCTTTGTATTTCATGGTTGTTATAAAACTTGAGTCTATATCAATACTATAAGTTTATTCACTTTGGTCTTTCATCCATATGCAAAGTTTCTCATCAATAGCCATTCAGTCATGTGGAGGACACCTATCAAAAATATTTTTCTTACAAACTATATACACAATAACATTCTTTAAGCCTAAGCTTCTCAGTATTTCTTCTATGTAACTTTATTTTGTTGGGATGATGAAGAGAATTGTATGAATAGGAATGCTTTACTATGTAAGTTAGGATAAAAGTTGTTGCTGTTAGGTACCTTCAAGTCAGGTCTGACTTATAGCAACTCTATGTACAACAAAACAAAACATCATCTGACACTGTACCATCTTTTTTTATATTTAATCCCATTTTTGCAGACACTGTGTTAATCCACCTAGTTGACGGTCTTCCTTTTTTTCATTGACCCACCACTCTCCCAAACATGATGTCCTTCTCCAGGGATTGGCCCCTCCTGACTACATGTACAAAATATATAACATGCAGTCTAGCCATTTTTAGTTCCAAGGAGCACTCTGGTTGCACTTCGTCTAGGAAAGATCTGTTGTTTCTTTTGGCAGTCCATGGTATATTCAATATTCATCTCCAGCATCATAATTTGAAAGCATTAATTCTCCTGTCTCCTTTGTTTGCTGTCCAGCTTTCACAAGCATAGGACCAAAAATTACATGCTTCTTTATAGGTAGTGCTTCTTGGAGCCTATAAAGGAAAATAGGATAAGAATATGGATGAGCACATTAGATTCACTCTGACTCAAAAAATTTGCAATACTCTTTTTCACCAGTCATTTATTTGGGAACTCCTTCTTTCCATCACAGGATTGGTTATGCTGGAATATACCAGCCTGAGTACATCTTTACTATTGCTAAAATTTCTAACATTTCCATTTTCCAGTCTTCTATTCAATTTTATGGATTCCAACAGATCTGATAAGAATATTGTGAGCTACAGAAGAAAGAAGTGGATGAGGCATACTAAAAGAGGATAGTCCAAATTTGCATTGTTGTTATTGTTGTTGTTAGGTCCGTCAAGTTGTGTCCAACTCATAGCGATCCTCGTAGGGTTTTCAATGGCTGATTGTTTCAGGTTTGCCTTGGGAGTGGCTTGCCAGATACTTCTCCCATTTTTGTGGTGCTGAGAATTGAATCTGGGACCTCAGACACTGCAGAGCAGCACTCTACCAACTGAGCTAAATCATTGGGGAAGAGCTTTGAGGCTGTGCCCCAAAATTTCTGCCCCCCCATGCCTCTATCCTAGATCATACAAGAAACTTCCAAACACTTAGTTTGAGACATTTTCCATTCTAAAGAAGCTTAAAATATTTCCCTTTTAACTCCGGGCAGGACTGACCTTCAATATATACCCTGAATCTACCGCTATTTCCATTGCTATAGTTCTAAGCCACACCACTATCATTTCTATAAATATTACAAATAATAGTCCTTTAATAGGTCGCTGGCCTTCCATCATTGCCCCCTTGAATTTATTGTTGAGGTAGCAGCCAAAGTTTTCTTTAAAATGTAAATGAGATATAGTCTGATCCTCTAACAGCTTAGAGTAAGAAACCAAAACCTTTACCATGGCTTAGAAATCTCCCACAAATTTTCCATCTCTGATTTTCCCCCTTATTATTTCTCAGAAAAACCGACCATGCTCCCATCTCTGTGTTTTTGGATTTACAATTCTCTTTGCCTACAATGCTCTCTCAAGAATCTGGGTTGTTCACTCATTTCTTTCCTTTTTTTTTCTTTTAGTGCAGTACTGGAGGTTCAACCCAGGGCCTTGAACTTGCACGCTTTGCAAGTGCTGGACCACTGAGCTGCACCTTCAGCCCATGTTTTTTAGTTTTTGAGACAAGGTCTCACTATATCATGCAGACTGCCTCTGGTCTCGAACTTGCAATCCTCCTGCCTTTGCCTCCTGAGTCGCTGGGACTAAAGGCGCGTGCCACTGTGCCTAGCTTGTTCACTCACTTCTTTTAAGAAGCAAATGAATAAATAACTTAAAAATTATATTTGTTGTTGTTGTTGTTGTTAGGTGCTGTCGAGTTGGTATCCAACTCATAGCGACCCTCATAAGGTTTTCAATGGCTGAGTGCTTCCGGGATTGCCTTGGGAGTGGATTGCCAGGCCTTTCTCCCATTTTTGCGGTGCTGGGAATTGAACTCGGGGCCTCAGAGACTGCAGCGCAGCACTCTACCCACTGAGATAAATCCCAGCCCCAAAATTACATAGTTTTTGTTTATTTGTTTGTTTTTTCCCCATGAAGAAAGCTGATGTTTGTGATGCAGTAGATAATACTAGCCTGTTTGGCCTGGGCACTGTGAGATAAATCTAAAAATTAAAATGTAATGTAATCCTAATGTGAATAAAAAGAACATTTAGAAAACAAAATTAAAAATAAAAATGTTGAATATTTTTTCCTTACTTAAGAGTAAATATATCTTGAGAGACTGAGTTGTTGCTGTTGTTAGGTGACATTGAGGCGGTATCCGACTCATAGTGACCCCCATAGGGTTTTCAATGGCTGGCTGTTTCGGAATTGCCTTGGGAATGGATTGCCAGGTCCTTCTCCCATTTTTGTGGTGCTGGGAATTGAACTCCGGACCTCAGACACTGTAGTGCAGCACTCTACCAACTGAGCTAAATCCCAGCTCTGAGAGACTGAGAGATAAATATTAAAAGTCTCTATTTTTTTTTCTTTTGATGTGTAGAATCCCTGTGGTAGAACTAGGAATGATTTTGAAAATCATCTCCAATAACTTCCCCATTTTGAAAGTAAACTAAAACATATAAAATTAAATGATTTCTCCCAAATCTCATAGCCATTGTTAGAAGAATCATAGGATACATATTTTCTACCATCCAATTCAGTATCTTTTCTATTACCTCAGGTATTTTACACCTTGTGTATATAAGAAGATATTCAGAGGGACATGCATTGCCCATGGGGCTTTAATTATATTTTTAAGATAGAAACAAAATGAAAATTTGGCCAGATTTCTTTCTTTGGGAGCAAGAAGTAAAATCTACTAAGCTGAATATTTGTTTTCCTTGCAACTTAAGAAACATCTTCCAGAATGGCTTCTGTCTTTACCTCACTTTCTGGGGAAAAAAAAAAAAAAAACTAAGCTGAAGTAGAAAAGAATATGAAATTACTGAAGAAACTCACAGTTGTATTTTTTCCGTATCTCAATATTCTTTATAAAATTTAAACAGTTTTATAAAAGGTCTATACATCCCTCTGGCAGAAAATACTCAAAACCTGTAAGCAATCTTTCATGAATAACTTCTGAACATACAGCAAAACATTTTTATATATGAGGCAGTCTTTAAAGTAACAGGCAGTTTTAATAACAAGAAAGAAAAACATTTTGTTTCTGAGAAAATGCATATTTTTGTGTTCCTCCTCCTCTAGTTCCACTGATTCTTGTTGATTTGCTCCTTCGACTTTTAAGAGAAGACTTTGAAGTGTAGTTATAAATGTTCTTGATTTTCAAAAAAGTTATAGTGTAGCCAATCAAATGCATTGGCCACCTCTTATGTCTCCCCTCAACTAATGTAGAACAACAAAAAACATCAGAAACATGGACTTGAATAGGTCTTGTCAGAAGGGTAAATAGATAAAAACAGACTTCAAGGCATAATAAATTATTATGAAAACATTTTGGTGAATCCTAAAAATAGCACATGAATAATTCTGTGTCTTTTGCAGCAGATCCTCATTGGGTTTTCCTTCAGTGGTGCCTTCCTTTTTTCCATTTTCTTTCAAACTTCTCTGCAGGATTATGACAAGGAGGAATAAATTTTCGAAAGAATACATTTTATGTAATTCATTTTATTGATCAATTTGCACATAAACAGGTTGATTTCCATTTTCAGAGAGCTTTATTAATATTAGTTACTCTAAATACTTTTATTGAAGTGGAGGGTTAGTATTATTAGTATTTCCATCTACATATGAAGAAAACTAAAGTAGCTGCTTATATAGAAATTTGAAGGAGCTATCTACCCATATACTCACTGCCATATTAAATTTCAGTGCACCTCCTTGCAATTTATTTCACTCTTCTCAGCAAGTCTGTCATATTCATATTCCTTTCTGTCATAATTGGTAAATCCACTTAGTTCTATTATGTTGTTGTTAGGTGCCGTCGAGTCGGTATCTGACTCATAGCAACCCTGTGTACAACAGGGGAAACACTATTGTCAGTGCTTCTCTGCTGTTCACAGGGTTTTCAATGGCAGATTGATTTTTGGGAGGGGGTTGCCAGGTCCTTCTCCCAGCCTACAGCTTCTGGTGTTCCCAGGCGGTCTCCCATCCAGGTACTAACCATGCCCAACCCTGCTTAGCTTCCAAGATCTGACAGGATCGGATGCCACAGGGCTACAGCTGCAGGCTTAGTTCTATTATAGCTTTTTCAAATATTTATTCATAATAAACAGAAATAAGGAGTATCTGCTCTGCATGTAAGTATTCAAAATTATTAATTGAAGAGCTAAATAAGTTAAAGCCATTGTATTTTTAGTTTTACATATGTATGCATATATTTACATATATGCATATTTATTACGTATCCTATACATATGTATACATGCACACATGTACACATGCACACACACACACAACTATTTGGTCAAATCCCTGAGAATTGTAAAGAGTCAGAATGATGACGTCCTTCCTTGGAGCTAGAAATCAGGGAAGACACATATACCACCTACCAAGAAGAATTTTGTTTGTGACTAATTACAAATTCTGTAAATTTTAATATTCATAAGCATTTGGGTAGCTACTGAAGAGACTGAAAGAGACCAAATTCTTTAAGTTCCTTTCCCAATAATTATTAATTTTGAAAAAGTTAAAATTTAGAGAATCAGGAGAGAGAATCAGCTTTAAGAAAGGGTTCTATAAGACAAAGTGAAGTTTATGGACATCTTCTGCATTGAACTTAAGAAATAAACATTTCAGTGTAGACATGGTCTTCATGGTTTATGGTCCCCTTTTCTCCTTCTTCTGTTCTTTCCTTGATCCTCATTTGCTTGGTCTGTTAATGAGATTTTCCCACTTTCCTTGAATGAGAAAAAAGTGTGCTTGCCTCTTATTTTTCACTTCCAATTTAGCCAGAAAGGTCACAAAGGCATTTTACAATAGCATTTCTTTGCAATATTTTAGGGCTGTTAAAAACACTTAATTCTCAGAGGTTCCATGAGAATCACTAGGCTTTTTACTTGATGACTATTTGCAAGAAGAAATACCATTTTTCTCTTTTATCCATTCTTACGCATGGGTGGGGAAGTTTTAGAGAGACAACACTGGTTCTAAATGGTCTAGATTAGCATTCTGCTCAGACACAAACAGTGACACATGATAATTCAATTCAGCTATCAGATCTCATTCTGACAAGGTCATGCAGTTCAAATATAGTCTTTAAAATTAAATCTGGAAGTTGCCCCCATTTCCACACTTTCTGAGGAGAATTATACTGTGTCCTGGATACATGTTGATCCATTCTGTCCACACTGCTTCATTTTTCTTTCTGGAGGTTTCACCATAATGGAGAAATGACTACAGACTTTAGATATCTTCCCTGATCTTCCTCTCTCACCCTTGAAATCCATTCTTTGGCTCTGATCTGTAGATGGGTGAACTTACTAGGATAAGGTTAATTGGAGTGGAGCTTTTGAACATCTTCCCCAAAGATCTTTAAATCCTTAAACTGTAGTACAAATAAGTGACTAATTTCTGCCTTCTCTAGCTCACCATCTGGATGGCTTACAACTTTTGGCTCAAGTGTGAGTTTTAAAAAGAGAGTATCCAGGTGTCATCTTTGTTTTTGTTTAATTTTATTTTTGTTTATTTCTTCAATAAAATTTTCTAATTGCCTTTATTTCATGCTCACCCTGTCTCCTTCTGATGACAGATAATAAAACTCTCAACAGCAGGGTAATGCAATTGGGATTATGGCTCCACTTTTTCCTACATTTCTGGGCTGAAACTGAAGTTGGTCAACATATATTGTCAGCTACATACAGCCACTCTATGGGCACAGCAAGTGAAAGCCAGGGGAAAGAGAAGGACTGTTTAAGTTCCTACTGTGCTAGGCATTGTGATCCTTGATTTACATGTGGTAACACAGTGTTTTCAATAACTCTTTCAGGTAGTTTATCCTCACATTATAAGTGACAAAATTCAAGATAATACCAATTGGTTTATACCTAATCCTATAGCATGAGACCATTATTTCAGGCATGTACAGAAGTGGCTATGAACTGAATGTGTGTACCCCCACCTCAAACTAATGCTGATGCCCTCACTTTCAATGTAATAGTAATTGGAGATGGAGTCTTCCAGAGGTAAATAAAATTAGAGGTGTTCATGTGAATGGGCACTTCACAGTAAGATTGTTGTTTGTTGTTTGTTGAGTCAGGTCCAACTCACAACAACATTATGTACAATACAATACGATCAGGTACTTCCCAACACTGTGCCATGCCTGGCACTCTATCGGTGCTTCTCTATTCATAGGGTTTTCAATGGCTGATTGTTTGGGGGATTGTTTCAGGAGAGGGTTGCCAGGTCCTTCTCCTGTTTTTTCAGTGCTGGGAATCAAACCCAGGTCCTTGGAGCATGCAGAGCAGCACTCTACAAATTGAGCTAATGGTGGGATTGGTGTCCTTATACAAAGAGATATTGTACAACTTGTGCTTGTTCATGCTCTCTTTATCTCCCTCCATCTTTATCCTGAACACACAAAAGCAGTCACCTCAAGACACAGTAAGAAGACGGCTGTTTGCATCCCAAGGGAAGAAACTTCACCAGAATTAGACCATAGTGGCATCCTAATCGCAAACTTTCAGCCTCCAGAATTCTGAGAAAACAAATTTCTGTTGTTTAAGCCACCTAGCCTTCAATATTTGGTTATGGTAACCGAGCTAACTAATGCAGGGGATTTCCTTGGTGTTCTATTCAGAAAGAGCTGGAAATAAACTAAGAGACTGGAATTCTATTCCTGAGAATATGGAAGCCGGTAGAAAATATCTACAAGTATAAGGAAAGTAACTTTAAAAAATATTGTTACTCAATTTGATGTCAATAAATTAAGAGAAATTCTCAGGGACCAGAAATCTGCCAGGAGGAATTCAGAGAGGTATGGATACACTGAGCAGGCCTTTGTCCTCGGGCAGCCATGAATTCTTGATGGAGATGAATTTTAAGTGAGGAAAAAAGTTCACATGTAGTGTGGGGCCCACCCAAAGGAGAAGGCTTAAGAGTCTTAAAAAGTCCTAGATGGGAAATGGCTGCAGAGGGTGAACTTACCAGCATGTCCTCACTCAATGATGGAGAGGAGGAGAAAAACTTCCTGTCTTTATCCTGGATCTGAAAGAAATATGCAGAAAACTTGTTTCCCTGAGAGATCCTAAACACAAACCCACCCTTGTGTAGGTGGAGGCCGGAGGTCCCATTACCTGAATAGCGTTCATTTTCCCCTGCCCAACACAAACATGCACTAGAGATTAACTGTGAAGTACTTCTGAGTCAAGCTCTAGTCAACTTGTATGGCTTCCATCATGTCTCAGGAAATAGCTATACCTGTGGAGTAAAACTTGATGGAGTGTGTGTATTTCACATAGATATCATTAATATCTAAGTGAACTTTTGTTTGCTTTTGTTTATTTTGTTGCCATATTTTTCTCAGGCAACACTGGGGGAAAAGGAATTTAAAATTCCAGATCCTCAGGAGGTCATTTTAGTGGTCCTGGAAATTGTAAAACAAATTGTTGTGAACAAGCATTTTAAATTGTTTCTTGGCAGGAATTGAATAATCAAGCGCAATGAATTTAATTGATTACAGAAGAATGTTCTTTGAGCTGATACAGCAACTGTTTTTGGCCTGTCTGTGGCTTGAAATGTGAATTGATGTAATGACTACCCACGTTAGGCTTCGCTATTAGAAAACTCTTCAGTGGCAAGAAATGGGAATGCTTAAAGGGACTGGAATTGTTTCTTAAGGCCTTCCAGTATATAAGAGTGATGGTCTACCTGTAGCCTCCCTACTTAACTCTGACATTACCCTTACTTTCTCATGCTTTGAATTTGATTCTCTTAGGAGAGGCATGATTAAGGCCACACAGATGCTCATTACTAGAAGCTCTTTCACTAACTAGATGTGTGAAGTTGATCAGCCCTTCTGTCTCAGTTCCTTCCTTTCTAAAATGAGGGCAATGATAATAAAACTAGCGTGTTAATATGTTACCAGGAACACAACAGGTGGCCAGTAAATATTAGCTAATATTATTACCACTAATCATAGTAAAAATAACTTTGAGTGTCTCAAGCCCATGGGTGTGATGATAATGCATGATAGTAGTGAAAATTTGTGGTTATTGTTCATGGATTAGCCATTGGTAATTCTTTCAGCTTGATAAAAATGGGAAAAATTATAAAAACTGAAGATTATTTTAAATAAAGAGTAACATAGAAAAAAATATGACAAGCTAGAGGTGTATATCTAGTCAAATCTGGCGTACTCATGCCTGATATACTGTTTGCCCATCCTATGCCCTAGCTGACCACTTGGAGCCTGCCCCCTGTATTTGTTTGCTCTGGATAGTAACACAAGTACCTGGCTTAATCACAAAAGTGTGTTACCTTGCAGATTTGGAGGCAGAAGTCTGAACTCTGGGCATTGGCAGGGTTAGTTCCTTTGGAGGTGTGTGAGGAAGGGTGTGTTGTAGGCATCTCTCCTTGGCACTAACAGGAGCACCTTCATGTTCACATGGTGTTCTCTCTGTATTTTCAGATTGTCTTTCCTCTATGCATGTCCATTTGTCCAAATTTCACCTTTTTAAATAGACAGTCAGATGAGGATCAACTCTACTGACCTCATTATCACCTGATTATCTCTGTTAAGACTCTATCTTCAAATAAGGTCATATTCTGAAGTCCTAGAGGTTGAGACTTCAACATATTAATTTGAAGTGGGCACAATTCTATCCATAGCACTCTATTCTCTGCCTCTCCAAATTTATGTCCTTCACATATGAAAAAATGTATTCACCCCAACCCAAGATTACCCGAGATCTTAACACATTCCAGTATCAACTCTCCAAGTCCAAAATATCACTTACTATCATCTAAATCAGGCATGAGTAATACTGGAGTTATGATAAACCCTGAGGCAAAATTCCTCTCCAACTGTAAACTTGTGTGAACAGACACAAATTATCTGGCTAGGGTTCAGTGAATAGACATACAAAAATGTATAGTGTAAATACTGGCTCACAAGGAAATTATACTCTGATTTTTAGGTTAGATTTTGGAGGATAGCATAAAAATCTTGCCCCCCACAACATTTATTATACAAAGTGAAGTTGGCAGGAGAGACAGATATGAGAAACTATATTCTGAAAAGCCTGGAGGGTATATCTAAAAAAAATTACCCTGCAATGTGGATCCTCAGAGATAAATGAATTTCCAGTTAAAGGTTGGATGACAAAATATGAAAGGTCACAATTACAAGGTATATTTTTACATGGAATAGAAGGAATCATCATATAACTGTAAAGTACCTAAAAACTCAAAATATAACTCATAGCCCTTCTTTCTAAATAACACAATTTCTTAAGGAAAGCACCAAAACTACCTAATATACAATTTTGCCAACATAATCACCCTGAAAGTATTTATGTAATCCAAATCAACCTCTGGGAATGGAAACTGGATTCTGGAAGTGAAACTCAAAAAGGATTTCATCACTGCACAAACAATTTCAAATTAAGCACTAGTTAGAGGGGAAAATTAAGTTTATTCACAAGGGCCATTCAAAATAACCCTCTTAATAATGTAGAAATTGGCTATAGCTAAAGCCCCACAAGTCTAGACACAAATACATTTAAAATACAGCAAAGCCAGTCAATATAAAATGTGGCAAATATAAGAAGTCAATGCAAAATAGATTTCCCAGATATGAGGAACATGGTTCCAGGATTGTAAGCAAACTGCTCAGGAAAAAATAAAGCTGTGATTTAGCAGAACTGTGGGCTTATAAGAAATATTGTGTTTGCTTTTCCTAGTGTTGTGGTCTTAAAATGTCTTTTCAAATTTGTTGTTCACTGATAGCAAATTCTGAGTGATCACTAAACTTTGAGGAAATATTCCTCAAGCTGAAAAAAAAAAGTTAATGAAAGAAAAAAAGAAAAGAAAAGAAAAGACAAATAGGCAGAAGGATATGAAATAGTAGCTAGTCTGAGGGTGGCATTAAATGCATCTGGAGTAGAATTCAAGTATTCTGAGAGATACATAGAATTGACTCCCCTGCTTCTTTGTTACCAGAGCCCCACCAAGGCCTGCAGTACAGGCATCAGCAGTTGATTAAACTTTTCTGGTAAGAGTGTCTGGCTTCTTGAGAACATATAACCAGAGGCCAAGCTGTGGCTAAGATTGCTGCCAGTAACACTCTTATTTTACACATGGGCACTGACTCTCCTTTCCCTTTTCATCTTCCTTCTCCTTCCCCACTACTTCATTTTTCAGTTCTTTATTTCCTTCTCTTCATGCGTCCCCTGGCTCGAGATCCTTGTACCAACATTGTTTATTCCTACAAATGGCCAAAGAGGTTCCTGACCTCTGCCTTCACTCATGAAATTTTCAAATATACCTGCTTCCATGCCTCGCAAATGAGCCCAATCTGAACCTCCAATCGCACTGGGGTGCCGTTCATCTCTAGCTAATCTCCAGGCAACCAGAATGGAACATTCTGTCTTCAGAAAAGACACCAAGTGCTCTCTTGCCTTGAAAGCCCTCTAAAGTTGAGGAGGAGACATTGGAAAAGGTTTGAGCCTAACTTTGTATATTGGACGAACTTTCCCTGTAGATAAATAATTAAAAAGAAGGAAAGAAGGAGAGACTACACAAAGAGTATATTAATTCTCAGGAATCAACATCCAAATAATATAGAATACATTGTTGTTGTTGTGAAGTGCCTTTGAATCATATCTGACTCACAGTGACCCTATGTAAAATAGAATGAAATGGTACCTGACACTGTACCAAGCCTGGCACTATTGTCTGTGCTTCCATGCTATTCATAGGGTTTTTGATGGGTGATTGTTTCGGGTATGGGCTGCCAGGTCCTTTACCCAAGGCTACAGCACCCAGTATTCACAGATGGTTTCCTATCCAAGGACTAACCAGGCCTGACCTGCTTAGCTTCTGAGATCTGACAGTATTGGATGTCACGGTGGTATGGCTCTAGACACAGAAGTCATTAAATGAAAATAATTGGTCTAAACATGCATTGGCCTACTTGACAACCATGAGGTACATGTGACTACTCAAATTTAATCTAATTTAACTTATTTTAATTAAAAATTGCCTCTCTAAGTCATAATAGCTATATTCCAAGTTCTCAGTAGTCACAAGTTACTGTAATGGACAGGGTAAATATAGAACATTTCCAATATCACAGAAAGTTCTAGTAGAAAGCATTGGAAAAGTCTTCAGATGAGAGGAAGAAAAATATAGAGAAAATAGGCAAACAGAGAAAGAAGAAACAGAGATAAAGAGCAAGAAAAACAAAAATAAAGAGGAAAGAAAAAATAATTCGAAAGACTAAAACTAGAGGTTTGAGATGGAGACTTTCTTCTCTAGGCTCATATCACTTCCAGAGAGTCATAAGAATGTGTGTTAGAAGGAATGCAATTTGATGAGCAATAGATATTTTAAGAGGTTGTCTTGGATCTAAGCAAAATTAGTAGAGAGATTTACCTACACAGGAGGTGAGAATTTTCATAGCAATAATTTTTTATCTGAATTTATTCATTTTCATTTAGACTTTTGCTTCAGTGTACCAATGAGCATGTTGGATTGCTCTCCACCCATTCCTACTCCATATCGTGGGAATGACTATGATAATGAGGCTGGAACAGCACACATATTAGAAGTGAAGAGCATCACTGCAAATTTACTGACTGTGTCTAGTTTGGAAGAACCCAGGGGAACCTCAAGAAAAGTAATCAGAGTGAATAGGGAAGGATACATAATGCAAAGTATTCCCTCCAGGAACTTTACTTCAATAAGAACAGGAGTGTTTCCCTGAAGGACATGAGTAATGTCAAATGTAACTGCTCACCATGCTTCTCCAAGGTACCAAATGGGCTGGTAAGACACATATTCCTAGGGGCTTACTCAGGGATTCAAAATAGAAACTGTAAAATTCATCCTCTGTCTTTCTGAGTTTGCAATGAAAAGCTGACAATGTTGGAGATGCTGTGCAGCCTGACTGATGTATATGCTTGTAATTCAATGGAAATTTGAGGGAAAGAAAGAAAGAAAGAAAGAAAGAAAGAAAGAAAGAAAGAAAGAAAGCAAGCAAGCAAGCAAGCAAGCAAGAAAGAAAGAGGAAGGCAGGCAGGCAGGCAGGCAGGAAGGAAGGAAGGATATCAGTGACACCTCAGAGATTTCAGCATTTTTATTAGTTTACGTAATGATCGACAAGACCCGGAGCAAAAACTCTGGGATCCTCTGAATATATTTACAGCAGACACTGTGGAATGTAGGTTTACTTTATGAAAAAACAATAAAAATAAAGATATATGATAGTTTTCATTTGCAATCCCTTAGATTTAATGAGCCTAACTGATAGTCATTTCCTCAGAGTGTGGGAGGAAAGGCCGGTCAAGTTATAAACAATGGAGAAGAGAGAATCACCTCAACTCTGCCTTTATACTGCTCTATGTTCTTCTACCTGTCTGCACATCACCTTTATACTTCCTCTTTCAAAGCATTTTTAAATCAATCTCTCCTTGCCTATCACTTACCATGGTGGAGCCTTCTGAACCACCCACTGCCAACAGAAACCTCTTACTACAGACATACTGCTTCCTGGTATTCCTTGTCAAAATGATTTGTTACATATCCCATTATTTTCAGATCATTATGTCTTAACATCCTAAACATTGACTATCTAAACCAAGACAGGCCTAGCATAGTGACATTATTTTGAGTTGGGACTCCATAGACATGCTTTCCAGGCATTGAATTCCTTGTTGTATCTTATCATATGTTTGACATTGAGCAAGTTACTTAATCTCTCTGAATTTCAGAATCCTTCTCTGTTTTTTTTAAAAGTGTTTGTTAGAGAGATGGAATGAGTTTTTAAGCACTTAGAATAGCACTAATATGTAGGCAGTAGGCAGATAGATGGCTTTGGTTTAGCTCACTTGGTAGAGTGCTGCTCTGTGCTCCCTCAGGCCCTGGGTTTGATCCCCAGCACCACCTAAAATGGGAGAAAGATCTGACAGCCCACTCCTGAAGCAATCAGCCACTGAAAACTCCATGAATAGCAGAAAAGCCTTGACATAGTGCTAAGCATGGCTCAGTGTTGGGGGATCACTGAGTTGGATCTGACTCAAGGGCACCTAATAGTAACAAGATATATATATAGATAGATAGATAGATAGATAGATAGATAGATAGATAGATAATAGATAGTCATATAGATGATAGATAGATAGGCAGACAGTAGAGGCAGACAGGGTAGAGTTCAGGTTTGGCATTCATCTTCATGCATCATCTCCTATACAAAAGGTGCTACAGTATACAAAGGAATCTAAGACATATTCTTAGGCAACTGAAAATCTAATAGGAGACAGACACTTATAATACATTGCAATGAATGGGATAAAGTCAGATACTAAATTACTTTAGGAGTACAAAGGGAGAAGTAATTAATTCTCCTTGAATGTTTCAGGAAAGATTCATGGATAAACTTGTAGTACTATGCAATTTTAATACACTTCAAGAAGCCACTGGGAATGAGGTCAAGGGCAAGGTGAGTGATAACCAGATATGGCATATACATGGAAGACCCTTCTCCTAGTGTAGTCCCACTACAGGGTTATCCACACACACACTGACCCTCTCCAACTGAAAAACTCTTTGGCCTACTCTTGTCAGCAATATGTAAAGAGTTAAAACTCCTTTCTAACCAGCTAAGCCTGGTTAGTACTTGGATGGGAGACCTCCTGGGAACACCAAATACTGTAGACTTGAGAGAAGGAATCAGAAACGCACTCCCAAAAATCAATCTGCCATTGAAAACCCTATGAGTAGCAGAGAAGAACTAACAATAGTGTTTTGCCTGCTGTACGTAGCCTCACTATGAGTTGGACACCAACTCAAGGACACTAAACAACAACGACAATCCCTACTGCTTTCAAAGCAGCCTTCCTCCTCTGTTCCTTGTGCACAAGGAACCACTTGTGCAGCTATGTGTGCATAACCACATGTACAGATATACATATTAAAGTAAATAATTTAATAGACATATGTACATTAATTATATATACATACATGTGTATTAAGCACCTGAGCAAATCACTCTTTCATAAGACTCAGAGGATAAAAATTATCATAAGACACTTATTTATATTGTATAATATAATGAAGGATATAGCATATCATACATGCTATACATAGCATATGAACTAGGAGCACAAAAGAGAAAAGAGGAGGAAGTTGGATCTGTAATAATGGCTTTAGCTAAAGCCATTGTCAAGAAACTTGAGAAATACGTTATGAGTTTATCCCAGCATGCCCTACCTTTTAGCCCTGTTATCACTAAGAAGCAAACAAAGAGGTAAATAGAAGAGAGGGGCATCAGATATACATCCTACAACCATTAGAAAGCCACACTCTCTCAGGAATGTCTCATCAAAGATCTATCTTGTCCTTCCAACCGTATCTATAAATATGAAAGAGAGTAGCTTTCCATTTAGGGGCCATGACTATGGAAGAAATGTCCTTGTATGGAATCAGGAAACCTACATTCTAGACCAAAGGTGGCTATAAAACTAGTTGATAACTTCAGTCATCCCATACTTGCTCTGGTTAGGATATGGTTTGAGTGGATCCCCCATAGGATAATGTGTTAGGAGTTTGGTCCCCAGTATGATGATACTAAGGATGATGGGACCTTTAAGAGATGGGGCTGACTGAGAGGTCACTAGGTCACAGAAAGTGTGCCTCTGGAAGGTATTCCTGTAGTACTCTTGGAACTCTGGTTGTTTTCTGGCTTCCAGACTTGTGATGTGATCTTGCCTTCTCACATGTCTGCCCACCCCAGTGACACCATCTGTCATGTTTTTTTCCTGAACTGGCACGATGCCTCTGTACCTTCCAAACTGTGAGCTAAGGAAGCTACTTTACTTTATAAGTTACTATGTTGGGTGGGTTTACCTCACTGTGACCAAATTCCTAAGGAAGGCAACTTGAGGGAGGAAGAATTTATTTTGGCTTACGATTTCAGAGGATTCACTCCATGGTCATGAGGCTTCGTGTTTCCAGGCCTGTACTGAGGCAGAACGTCCTGCTAATAAGAGCATGTGACAGAGGCTGTTCATCTCATGGCAGGCAGGAAGCAGAGAGACAGACTTAGGAAGGAGTGTGACAAGATCTATCCCCAGGTGCATGTGCCCCAGTGACCTTCTTCTGGCTAGCCAACCCCCACAAGTATCTACCACATTCCAGAATAACCCCTCCTGCCAAGGACCAAACATTCAATGCATGAGCCTGAGGGGACACTCGATATTCAGAATATAACAGTTACATACATGCAGATATTTCATTATAGCAACAGAAAATGGACTAATAAATTTTGTTTCCCTATCTAACAATGAATGGATTCAGCTAAATGACCAATAAAATGACTTCCAATTCTGATGTCATCCTTAAGAAAGAGGGCAATCGTTCTTGGAAGTGGCACCCAAATGGCACCTTCTTTGCCTCTATATTCCTCTTTTCCCTCAACCAAAACACCATTATTTTACAGCATGACCCAATAATTCAAACTGTAGAACCCCTTGGAAAGCCACCTTAAGCTTCTAGATGTTGGTCAATTCAAAATACCTCTATGTCTATATTTTTTAAAATCCTGGCAAGGAAATCACAAAATAAAAAATACTTTTCCCATGAAATTTTAGCAAAATGAAAATAATATGGACTTTAGTTAATTTAGTGTTATATCAATCACACAGACTTCACTGTGTGAACATCCATAATATTCCTGTGGGATGTTTCAAGACTATACACATCAACTCTGATTTACCACTGATTACATTCTCTGGGTAGGCTAGTTCAGTGGATGGAGCTTTCACCTAATAAGAGTTTCACAAAGACATTTTGTCTTCCGGTAATATTAAATTTGATCTACAGAGGTCTTGAATTTCTCTATTATATGTAACATGGAATTCTAACAGCCAATGTGTTATGGAATATGTTATTTTTCAGACTCTTTGCACTGTATCTTCTCTTGCTTCAAACCACACACCAATGAGTTAGTCTCTGCCAATGTTCAGTGACACTTTAGGTATTAAATAATAGGTATAAAACATTTGACTTTACCTATGTCCCTTTCTGTTAGTCAAAAACAATGACCTCCATTGTTTTGTTCTCCAATTGTGCCTTCTTCTAGTTGCCTATAATCTGAAGAGGTAAGGAGAGCTGCCAGGACAGTTTTCTTGTGTGAAAATATAAGTAACCTTTTCTTACAAACTATTTTATGCAAGGGGGCTGGGATTTAGCTCAGTTGATAGAGCGCTGTGCTGCAGTCTCTGAGGTCCCAAGTTCAATTCCCAGCACTGCAAAAATGGGAGAAGGGCCTGGCAATCCACTCCCAAGGCAATCCTGAAACAGTCAACCATTTAAAACCCTATGAGGGTCGCTATGAGTCGGACACTGACTTGACGGCACCTAACAACAACAACAACAATTTTATGCAAATATTATCCTACTTCACACCCTCCCCAGGTTTCATATCCTAGGGGCTCTCTGTTCTCCCTCAAGCCTCTTTATCTTCCCTCCATATGGCCAGACATGCCCAGATTCTAAAGTTTCTTTGTTCTCTTTAAGATCCTTTCCCTCTAGGAAATCTCAGACCCCTCTCTCCTCCTTCTCACTATTTACCAGTTGTGTTTAGCCTAGACTGTGAGGCCAAAATCCTAACCAACTGAGTGAGATCCAGTCATAGGAATTGCTTTAGAATTTAAAAGACCTGACTGACCTCCTGCCTGTGTGCTAGCTTGCTGACTAGATATGTAGCTCACATCCTCTTTTCAAAGAGAGAATTTGCCTTGCTGAAATAAAATTTAAAATCTTTAATTCTATGGTGTTTTTATTATTGGGTCAAACATATATCCAACACTAGGGACCCCTCATAACTTGGACAGAAATAATTATGGCAGCCATGGTGTGATATCAGCCCTAAGACTGCTTTTGTACTCACTGGCTCTCCCCAACCACTCTCCAATTCACTGCATGGTGAAGTCATAGTTAGACAAAACTTTCATCCACTTCTTCCTACAACATCTAACTTAGCGCTTAACAATTTATAGGTCAGTGTGGGAGGTCTCCAGCCATAGCACCATAGCATGCAATCCCATCTGATCTTGGAAGCTAAGCAGAGTAGTCCTGATTAATCTTTGGATGGGAGACCTCCAGGGAATACCAGGTACTGCAAACTAGGGAGAAGGATCTGGTAATCCACTCTCAAAACAATCCACCATTGAAAACCCTATAAGTGGAAGAGAAGCACTCACATAGTGCTGGGCATGGCACAGTGTCAGAGTGTTCTGTTCTGTTGTACATAGGGTCCCTATGAGTCGGACCTGAATTGAAGACACCTACCAACAGCAAGATCAATGTGGTGTTTGCCTATTTTAGATCAGCTTTTCTATGGCAGCAATCATTAACAATAATGGCTATGATTGGTCCCATTCTATGAACACATACTATGCTCCATGAAACAACTTGCCTACTAGGAACAACAATTCTACTTTTCAAGTATAATTTACAAAAATGTATTTAATTTTTTTCATCTTGACCAAATATTAATCTTCTTCCTGCCTCTAGGTGCCTGACTCCCCTTTCTTTAGAGAATTTACTTCAGAATATTTGAAATTGTAAATTCTTATGTAACCCTTTGAGGTGTAAATATTTTAAAAGGGTTCTTGCCAGATTTACAACCCAGGGAACATCTTTCTCAAGGTCTTGGGTGCCATGTCTTTGAAATGTAAACCTTAAAGAAGATAGACCTTTATCTACCAATTTCTGTGCAATATTAGGAGCCTAAATTTGGTGAGTGTCTTTCTCCAAATTGTAAAGTTATTTCCCCTCCTGAGGAAATAAAGAAAAAGTTTACTTCTCCTTTGTTAAAGTCAACTAGGAAACACAGATAGTTTATGATAGTCCCACTCTAGCATTTCAAACTGTTCAGGGTTTGGTTAGCATGACTGAGCTAAGTCTCTCTCCTCTTTGACAAGGATTTTGAACAAAATATTCCTTGTCTGTTTAACTTTGTCCCCTGCAATTTGTGTTTTAATATTATCTTTAATCTTTAAAATACCATTGACAGGCCATCTGATAGGGAAGGAAGCAGAGATTCAGTGTGGCCAACTGACTTGCCCACAGTCATGTGGAATACAGGCTCAACTCCAGGTCAGTATGAGTCTAGAGCAGCACACTTCTCTCTACTCTTCACTACCTTGGGCCTATCATTCGTTCTTCTTATAATACATTCAATTTGTTAAATTTTTTTTTTCCTCTGGGCTCTTAACCATGAATTTCATGAAAAATTGTAGCTGCCAATATGGTACATTTATCATCATACTATTTGCCTAGGTTCATACTCTTAGGAATGTATAGTTTCTTAAATTAAGTGACTGATTCTATATTCTGTAACTCATGTTTCCATAAAATTCCTGAACCATTATTTTACAAATGCAAGTTTTCTAAAAAAAAAAAAAAAGAAAGAAAGAAAGAAAGAAAGAAAAAAGAAAAACCAACAAAGAATTAGCATGTCAAAATTTAACTCCTAATCTTCCTTACTAAATGTCTTCTTCCCATACCACAATCGATGTCAAATCCATCCATCTGTTCAGACCAAATGGTATCACCTCTGAGTCTACTCTGTCTCTCACTTTCCACATCTAATCCATTAGCAAACCATGCTGTCTCTATTTTCAGGACATGTTCAGAATATGGCTTTCTTCTCCATGTCCCACACTGTGATTCTAGACTGAGCCACTAACACTTCTCACCTGTAATATTGCAGTTTTCCTAACTGGCTTCTTTGATTACTCTCTTCTGCTTCTATAGTCTCTTCTCAACACAGCAACCAGAGTGAAGCTGTTATAAAACAAACCATGTCACATCACACTTCAGATGTCTGCTTACTCTGCTCAAAGTAAAAGCGAAAGTTTTTGCAGTGGTTACAAGGCCCTGTGTGATCTAGCCCTATGTTACTTTCCAAATGTCCATGTTTTTCTCCACTCTCCTGCTCGCTCCACTTTGGTCACATTGGCTTCCTTGCTGTTTCTAAAATTGGCTTCTGTATTCCCACCTTAGTGCCTTTACATTGTTATTTCCTTGGCCTGTGTCACTCTTCCTTCTCTAAGGCAAACTCTCTTACCTCTTTCAGGCAATTATTCCATGGTTATCTTCAAAACCTGAAGAAGCCTCTTCTCATCCTCTGCCTCCCACATCCAATGCATTACAGATCCTACTTTTATGTTCTACTAGTGTCCTGATAGCACTTATCATCTTCTAATACTACGTAATTTTTACATTATGGTTGATATTTATGTTCCTCCATGTTTCTGTCAGTTTGCCTTACTGCGGGAGCTTGTGTGTTACTGTGATGCTGAAAGCTATGCCACTGGTATTTCAGATACCAGCAGGGCCACCCATGGGGGATAGGTTTTAGCTGAGCTTCCAGACTAGGGAGAGACTAGAGAGAAAGACCCCAAAGCCCACTCCCAAAACAATTAGCCATTGAAAAACATATGAGTAGCAGAGAAGCACAAATATAGTGCCAGAAAGTAATCCTCCCAGACTGGAACGCATTCAAGAAACAACTGAGGAAGAGTTGACTCCACAAAGTAGAATTGACCTTAATGCTGGGAATGGAATAAAGTCCATGGGGCCTCCATATACTGATATGGCATGACTCAAAATGAGAAGAAAGGCAGTGACTGCATCATTGTGCCCAAGCATATAAAAAGATCATGTGTATGGCAAGGTGTTTGGTAGTGTTTTGTTCTATTATACAAAGGGTTGCAATGAGTTGGATATGAGTCAACAGCATCTAACAACTATATTTATATTGTGTTAGCCTTCATTAGCATGTAAGCTCCACAAGGCCAGCCTCGTCATTAGCAGGTATTATGGAAGGAATTGTGCCCTCCTTCCAAATTCATGTATTGAAACACTAACAGTACCTCAGAATGTGACTGTGTTTGGACATTAGTGTCTTTAAAGAAGTGACTACATTAAAAATCATGCCATTAGTGTGGGCCCAAATCTGAATTAGTTAATGCCTTTCTATGATTAAGAATATAGATGAGATACAAATGGGGGTTGTACAGGAAAGAATAACCACATGGGGAGGCAGCAAGAGGACTGCCTTGTGCAAGCATAAGAGAGAGGACTCATAGGATGTTGGGCTTTTCTGACTTTGATCCTGGACTTCCAACTCCCAGATCTGTGAGAAGATTAATTTCTATTGTTTAAGACACCCAGTCTGTGGTATTTTGTTATAACAGTCCTAGCAAACTACACCAGTAGACATTCAATGAATAAAAATAAATCAGTATTTTCTGAGTCACAGATTCTTCAAACAGCACAATTTTGTATATTTAAAAATGTGACAAATTACCAAGAAGCCCAGCAGAGAGGAATACTCAAATGAATGATTCCAGACTGGAGTGATCCAACCACCCATCATTTGTATTTGAAATCATTTTCTTGTCTTTATATAGATAAACACTATATCATCAATTCTAATGATCACTCTTGGGGAACCACAAATATCTAAATCATTCCAACTACATAGACACCTCCCCAAATTGTGATTTCTGCTAGATATGAGGACTGTTATTGTTGGGTGCTGCCAAGTCATATCAGACTCATAGCAACCATATGTACCACAGAATGAAACGCTACCCAACACTGCACCATGCACATGATCTTTTTGTGTTTGAGCCCGTTGTTGCAGTCACTGTTTCTTCTCATTTTGAGTCCTGTCACATCTGCAAAAGGAGGTCCCAGGGGCTTTAATCTCCATTTCATCATTAAGGTCGACTCAATTTTGAGAAGGCAACTTTTCCCCAGTCGTTTTTTTGAATGCCTTCCAGCCTTGGGGCAAGGAGGGGAGGTCATTTTCCAGCACCATATTTGACAGTGCTCCTCTGCTACTCACAAGGTTTTCAATGGCTAAATTTCAAGAGCGGTTTGCTAGGACCTTCTGCCAGATGTAAAAACTGCCATTTTGTAAGCTGCTCAGAACTAAAAAAAAAAAAAAAAAAAGTATCATGTCAGAAGATGATCTGTTTCAGTGTGCTCTGAAACTCAAGAAAAGCTGTCCTTTAGAAGTACAACTTTGACCCTCTCTGGTCAACTTTGTTTTAGCAAATTTATTTGGACTATCTGAACTAAAACATAGTTGTGACTTGATTGATACTTCCAACTGGAAACCACTGCAAAGTTTCTTTTACATTGATTAGTGTCCTCCAGCTGCATAAAATCCCACAACAAATTCACAGTGCATTGAGGATCACATCAGGGGATTATTTATGGGGAGAAGTATTCTTGTCTCTACCTCTATTGTTTCTATGTATATGCCAAAGAATCAGAGACTTATAGAGTCCTTCTTGGGAATTATTGCCACTCAGAGTGAGTGACTGTTTTTGATTAGCCTTAAATTAGTTTATTTGCAATTTATTTTTTATGTAGGAAGCATTCGTTTACTTTTTATAAATAAGAGTTTATACATATCCATCACTATGTCCCCATGTCTTGCCATAAATCCAAACAGAACTGCTTATGGGCCTAAGCTACAGCTTAGTCACCAGCATTAATGTGTTGCCCAGTATACTCATCAGTGAGGTGTGAACTCAATCAGCCTCTTATCTGGCTTTCCCACGGAAATAAATAAATAAGCAAACTGCTAATAATAAATGGAGCTGTGTCTTATTTAAAATGTTATCTATATTTGCTGAAGAAGAATACTGGATAATCAGCTCTGTTATGGAGTTGTTTTCTGGTGCTAAAAATGTTATGGCATTATACCTGAGGAGCATGTGCAGTACAAGACCAAGCCCTGTAGTATCCGATTGGAATTAACAAAATATAAAATAAATGGTGAGCTCCTGAGTCTATGCTGGGCTTCAGTCCTAGGTTTTATCATGGGCATATGGGCATTGTGCATTTTAACAAACAGGATAGATACATACATTGAAATGTTGAGGGAAAAAATGAAGCCAAATTAAATTGAATATCTGCTCTAAGATTGAAGTTACTCTATTTTCCCTGAACCAAGACATGCAGCTGATCTGTGGATACTATGGAATAATCAATAATCAAAGGCAGAAACTCTTTCGAAGTCAAGCATTTCTGAAATAATAAGGAAGAGACAAGACAAGAAAATGCATAGGAAAATAGAAAGACTAGTTCTATTTTTAAATAATTCTTAAATGCAGCCTTAATGGGGCTGACTGCCCTGCCAAAAGGAAGGAAAAAATGGGAGAAATAACAATATCAACAAAAACACAGAAAATTTCTTCAGATTAACTTTTCTAAAAGAGGTAGCTTTTTCAACTATGTTACTATTTGAAAGAGCCATAGTGAAGTGCTTCTGAGCACGCACACGAATCTAGTTCATGGGTTTTAGTTATTCTGTGTCTTTTATTTCTGTTGAACATGGGCCGCTCCAATGTCCCTCTAGGTTAATATCTCACTGTCAAGAACAGTGCCCCATAGGGAAGTTCGGTCACCTCTTTCAGAAGTTCTTTCAGATCTTACCACTCACTGTCAAAAATTATGGCATCTTCTGTTGGTTTTTAATTTTCTTTTATATATCATCTTTTCATTTTTTTCTTCTTTATATGTTTCTTCTCTCTCTCCTCCTGCTGTTCCTATTAGCCCTTGGCCCCCAGTTGCTCAGTTGTTGTCGTTTTTGTTTTCTGTTTGACTGGTTGCTTCTTTGCCTCCTTCTCAGTATTTCTAGAATTCTCTTTCAGCATTTGCTTTCCCTCTAATCAATGCTGTTCTTGTTTAAAGCTATGGTGGTCTTAGGTTTGTCCTGTGGGCTATTTTTCTTATTGTGGCAGGAAGGATGAATTGTCGTCTGCTTCCTCAGCTCACCAAAAGTGTTGCTGTCTATTAACCTGGAGATGATTTCATGTATTTAGAATTTCACGAGATAGAATGATACTCAGTTAATAGTATTTGACTGAGAAAGTCCCAATGAAAATGCTGTTATTCTCTATGGAAACCCTGTCCTTGGATAGCACTGTCTGCCAACAGAGAAAACAAATAAACTTTCTTGTCATTCAGTTAAACTCTCAAGAATTCATGAGGAACATGGATCTGCCATTGTTTTTCAGAATACCAAAAAGGAAATATATACATATAGACACATATATATATACA